>VWYI01007614.1:0-42494 GCA_013399455.1 Anthoscopus minutus | reverse complement strand
AAATTATTTTAATAAAACCATAAAAATAACCTATAATATACCAAAATACCCCCTTTAGTTCATAAAAAATATTAAAAAATGAAATATTCAGACTATAAATATAAATAAAAACATCCGTTAATAAAACAAAACAAACATTAAAAAACTATGATCCCATAAAAAACTTAAACAAAAAAATAATGAAAACTCTTTACTCTTCTATTCCTAAAAATAATCACAAAAATAAATTTTAAAAACCCTTTACTTTTAAANGACCTCTGTTCCCAGAAATGAAAATTTTCACAAAAAGAGATGAAAAGAATATTTACCTTTAAACAACTCATCCTTAAAATAATACCCATAATTAGATATCCATAACTATAAAAAACTATAAAAGTAAAATAAACTTCACATTTCAAAATCTTTTTCCCAAACAACTATTCATAAAAATAAAAAAACACAAAAAAAACCTATTTGTTATAAAAAATCTCCATAACATAACAAAAAAACCTCCTCACCCTACAAAAACTAATAAAAAACTATAATAAAATTAATAACTAACTCAAAATCCAAAATGTATCTCTACATTATCAATTAAAAAATTTTTTTAAATATTCTAAAAAATTTATTCTATTTCTTATTATTCTTTTGATTGTATTAGTAAAATTTTCTTCATACCTTTTAAATTTTAAACGTATTTTACCCTCCTCCTAATTTATATCTCACAACAAAAAATAAATAAATACACTAGTGATTTTAGCTAGGTCTAAAACCCACCTTAGACTGTTAGCACTTAACTGCTGAATGGAAAGCACAAGCTTCTGTCCCTCACCCGTTTTATAATGGAAAGGAAACCCTTTCACCAAACCCACTTCTATCTCCAAGGGACACTCTGAAGATCTTAATATGAAATACTCAGGGACTTTTCTCCCTGGAAGGGTGCTGCCTGCAGGGCAAAGAAATGCACTTCTGTGCAGAAGCTCTTATTGGAGCTGCTTGTTCTTTTGAGGGCTCCAAACAATATTGGTCTGTAAAGGCTATTACAAATACTTCATATTTGGTGGCCAAGGTGCTGTAGCACGTCATATTAACACAATAGTTTATCCCCCTCAAAAAAAAAAAACAACAAACCCTGAGAAGAAAGATCCTTGGTGTAGTAAGCATTTTTTAAAGTTAAAAAAACAAACCTGCTTTATTATTGCCTAGCTATTTTGCTGCTAAGCATAGAGTCTTCATTGTGGCCATCTCTTTGCTCATCCTACACCAGAGCTGGTCTCCTGCAGCGCTCCCCAGAACTGAACAAGCCTCTTCCTCCCTTCTTGCTTGCCTTCCAAACAAATTCCTCACTACTTATTTCATTCCTCTTCCTCAGTTAGGTTCCAGAGCTTTCCTTTCTTCCCATGTCCCTTTAGCTTCCCATGTAATTTCTTGTTCTCACACAGACCTTCAGGTAATATCTCTTCTCTGCATGGAAGCACAGTTACACCTCCCCATGATTTTTTCTCTTCCAGCCTTGTGTTCCCAGCTTTCAACTTTTTGTGCCCATGTGTTGCTACCAGGAAATTCCTCTTGTTCTGCAGCTCCCCTTCTGTAAGCACTTCTACAAGGACTTCCCTACCTAGGAACAAACTGTATGTACAGGTACACTCAGATTCACTCTGAGCCAGATGGAAACATTTCTCATTAGTGTCAGTAAGATCTCAAGGACATTTGGGACTTCCCCAGTGAGAGACTTTGGGTACACAGCCATGTTGGTTACATGCATGGGATTGTTCCATTCTTATATATCTGTTAAATTGGAAATTCATCTTCTCACAAAGGCATTTTACATTTCATTGGGCTGATTCCTTTACGGGAGTACATTGTGTAAGTGGACTCCAGTATGCCTCAAGCTCTTTGCCTCAGTTTTCCCAGTGGTTTTGTCAGAAGAGTTTTCTTCCACAGAGCTGGCAAGTAAAGAACCTAATCCCTCCCTGCTTCTAACAAAGAATACAGATTTAGGTACATATGCTGGCTTGTGTAGATGACTTGTCTGTGTCACAGGCAGTGTTTGTGGGATGCAGGGGCCGCAGATATCAAAGCAGAGGGAAAAACTTCTTTGATGCTTCCCTAAGGAATTCCCAGTTGAACGGCTGAGGAGAAAGGAGATTGGAGAGGCTGAGGGATACTCATTTCCTTGAGTGCTCTTGACAGTGCAAAAGACCATAAATAAAATTGAACTGCAATTTTATAGCTGCAGGGACTCTGCAAGGCAAGATTAGCAGTAAAAATTATTTCTAATTCTGAAATTTCTCCTAATATACATTCCTGAAAGTAGGCAAAATTCTCTTGAATTTCTGGCCAGATGCAGATTCTAAGAAAGGATTTAGCAGGTTGAAGCTGTGTGGCTGAACTCATAAAGTGGTATGTGCATTTGCAACGGGAAATGACTCTGTGGAGTGAATGGACAAAATAAGAGGAAGAATTAGGTTGGTCAGTTGATTTGTTACCACTGAGCTTCATTTCTCGTTCCATAGTAGAGGCTGTGTTTGATTTCTCTCCAGCATGGCCGATGAGTTAGAATTGAACTGTGTTTCCCATGAAGTCAACTAACATTTACGTCTGTCGTTGCTCTTGGTCACTCACAGATATTTGCAAAGTGACATGCTTGGTTGCCTGATATTGACTGCCTTCAGCTAATGTCACTTCATTTATTACTCACTGCAGACAACTTCTGATTCAGTTGTCAGTATCATGACCCTTTCTCTCTTCCTTATTTTCTTTCACAAAGAGAAAATTGTACCATTATTTAGAGCTGCTATTAGTTCTGTGATGTGTTCTCCTGTGCATCAGAACACTCAGGGATCAGACAGAGCTCACAGTCAATCTTTCTACTCTATACGGGTTTGTAGAGGGTGAACTGCACCATTGGTATCTGTGCATTCTCCAGGAGCTTAAAGGCAGCAGGATCAATTTTATGTTGTTTTTTTCTCCTCTTGTCTTTCCCATGAGTGTAATATTGGCTTTAGAGAAGTAATCAGAAAATTAAACTGAAAATTTTAAAGTTCCATTCTGAGGAAAACTGTCCTACAGCTTTGGCCAAGTTTTCCAGATTCTGTGCCCTAAAATGATGGACTTCTGAACAGGATCAAGATCATGGGTATTCATTCAGTGCTTCTGAGATCAGGAAATGGAGGAATGGTACAATCATGATATCCCAGTCTGACTATTTTGGTATTAAGAAAATTATATATGGAAGCCACTTTTGCACACTATTGATAACGATATTGCTTCTGGTGCAAGAGTGTAGAGCAGGTCATGTACCCAGAGCACAAGTAACACACAAGACCTTTGTGTAAAATGTCTGTACAACTGTGTACAAAGAAGCAAAAGAGACTGCAAAGAAGCAAAAGGAAAAACCTGTTATACCAAATTTTCAAATATCATCTCAAAAATATTCCATGTTATATGGGCTGTAACAGACAGACTGAAACAGATGTAGGAGGACATGTTTCTGCACTGTAGATTTACTAAGATGAAATATAATTTAGTTTCCCTGCACAAGAAAACAAAAATTCATTAATTTTTCTGAGAGCATTTTTCGGAGAAATGGTGTACCACACCATTGGTACAGGAAACCCCAATCATCTTTCTGCATGAAATAATAAAAAGTACTCTTGTTTCTAATTTGGTGATATATTAAAAAACCTGAAAGGTAACAAATTTACTTCTTTTTCCTTAATGGATCACTTCTAACATTCATATAGTTATCTATATTGCTTCTGCATACTAAGAAATGTGTGATTTCTTGTCCTAAGCCCCAAACAAATTGAGACCCCCTTTATTTGGATATACATATGGTAAAGATGTATTGGTAAAGAACACTTGCTTATCTTTCTGTGTGCTTCCCAGCAGTAGAGTTCCAGTGTGTAACAAATGATCCTGATGTGAGAAAACACATAAGAGAAGTTTTTTTCACAAAATGGATGTGAGTGCTTAGGTTACTGTTAGTCATCATCATAATCTCTAGGCTGTCTTCCTTAAAAGCATGGATGTTCCTAGGTGGTTTTTTTTTCCTTTTCTGTGGTCCAGAAATGCTTCAGGATAAAGAGTACGGATTATGTGCGCATGCATAATGAGAATGTTCCTATTCTGAGACCTTTGGTAAGAGGAGACAAAGACATGAGGATGCAGCTGCATCGGAAGTGGATGTAAAAGTATGGCAACTGCACAGCAAGAAGATGTGGTTTTCATTTCAGTTGCACAGTGGGAAGCATTTCATTCAATAAGTTTTCTGTTCCCTTTACTTAGAAAGTTTTGAACCTACAGGCTTTAGGGGTAGAGGTGCATGGAGAGCACTCATTACAACTAAATAAAGACAAACTAAACACCACTTGAAGGACAAAAGTTTTTTTCTGAATATATTAAGATGTTGAAATGTGTCTTACCATAAGAGACCCTCAAGACACAGAATCAGTCTGTCTAGCTCTTGAAGTACTACTTGGATATTGATTTTTTCATCTGTTTTGTGAGAGGATTTCATGCTTTCCAGTTTGTTTCTACTAAAGGGCATTCAGAACAAACAGTGTTTGGGAAGTGTAGCTTTCTCTGATAGCACAGGCAGAGACTATTCATAAGTTTTTGATAAAAGTGCCTGAATAGCAAGGAGTGATGTGTTTGGTCTTTCAGACTCCTGCATGAAGTGGAGTTGCCACAGTGCCAATGTTGGTAACCTTTTGATATTTATTGTGGAATAGTTTCTCCTTCCAAGCAGAACAAATCTAGTGTTCTGTCTGTGTTAGACAGTGGCAAGATCAGAAGCAAAAATAGCTTTTGCAAATACTTAAGGTGGTGATTTATCTATTTTCTAACAGATAAGACTGAAGAAGAGACAACACTGGTCTTAAATGTAGACTGTGGCACCTGCTACGACTGAGCACCTTGAAGAATTATTTCCCTTGATTCTCAACACAAATTGTTTCAGGAGAAGTGTTCTTTTCCCGTCATTTATTTAAATAAATTCTCCCCATATTCTGTGACTCATTTTCCCCCAAAGAGATGGCTATGCTGCCAGCAAAAGAAGACTCAAAGATTAACAAACTAGCTGTCGTTTAGTGATAATGTCATTGGTAGTTTACCTGCCATTGTTTTGTGTAAGGACACTTACCTGAATGATCTGGTGGATCATAAGTTTTGCTTTTGACTGTGGTCGGTGTCCTTCCCCCATGCACACCTGAGTGTTCTGTTGTGGATTCTGGATAATCCTGCAGGCATTTCAGAGGCATATATGAAAAGATTAATCTAATACTCCCAAAACCTCTTTAACATTTTCTTGGTCTAGTAATGAGCTGCGAAGTTAGTCCTGGTGGTGGAGTGCTAGCTGGGATGCCAGTCATAGTCTTGAGTCTCTCAACTGGTAGGTGAGCCCTTCTGGGATTTGCACATGCTTTCCCTACCACTGACCCTCTGCAGACAGCCTCTATCCCTGCCCAGTGCTTCTTTCCCACCCAGTCACTTCTTACTTTTTGGTGGACTGGGCTTTTGCAATGGCAAAAAAGGAGCTGGGGAAGAATAGAACTTTGTGATTTGGAAATCTGGCACTGTTCTTTTGTAACTGTGCTTCATTGGTCTGAGCAGTGACACAGGAGAAAAATTACAACAGTAATTTGGAAACTCAGAGAAGCAACTGCACATGGGTGTAGGCAACATGTGAGTATCTTTACCTTGGATAAGGCTAGAGCAAAATGGGTTTAGTGAAGTGGAAGGAGATGTTGGCAGCAGGAGAAGGAGGAGTGGATTTGAGAAAAATAGATGCTGTGCACATTGTAATTACTGTTTACTCTGTGAGGAGGCATGAATAATACTGTGCTTAGCAGATGCAAGGAGATGCCAGAAAGGCAGATATTTTCCAATGGACTAAAAAATGTAAAGTCAGAAACAGATAAAGAGCAGAGGAACTCTGTATCCTTACTTGGAGATAGGCCTTAGGAAATAATGATAAAAGAGAGCCTCAGAATGAAATTGAAGAAATCTCTTAGAACATTTACGAACAAAATGGCATTTCTATCAGGTACAGCAGCAAGCTACTTTCAATAATGGCTGTCATATATTGGGAATTGATCTTAAATTTTGAGTTATATGGACCTATAAATGGATTTACATTTTGCAATGACAATTAGAAGAATCTTGGGGTAGTCTCTCATCTTTCAAATATATTTAGAGAATATGCTGTGCTAGTGCAGTGTAGATAGGAAAAACAAAGGTGAAAACCCTTAATGGCAAATGTTATGTATATAAAGGATGGTGTATTTTTAGATAGCTAAATTTGAATTATGGGCACCAGACAGATGGATAATGATCAGCTGATTTTCTATCTGACAGATGTTCTAGATTTGTGTAGATTTGCATACTTTTTTAATCAAGTGCATAAGTCAAAATTCACTTACACGAAGGCACGTCAGACTGTGTCCATCATCATCCTGGGCTGTCTAGTATTATGCAGTGAAAGGAGATTACATCAGAGGAGAAGGAGATGTGCTGGAGAGGAAAGGCAGGGCTTTAAAACAAGTGCAGCAGTGCAAACTGTACTGCAAACTAAACTGCAGAAGAGAGTAGCATCATACGGCATGAATTGTAGACCAGATTTTCTCCATTTAAAAAGTAACCATTTAGGGGCCAAAATATCCATGCAGGAGAGAAAAGAGAGGAGAGGAAAGTCCTTTCTCCAAGGCAAGTGTGTTTTGATGTTGATGTCATTCTTTACATCTTATGTGAACAGCAGTCTACTCACAACAGTACTTTTGGGTCCAATGTATTAATGGCTGACATGAAATGGGCAGGAAATGCAAGCATGCTCGTATTTTGGCATTGAGAGTAATTTTAACAATTTTACTAAGGAAAAGAAGACTCCAAGCATTTTCTGTTCTGAAATGTAATTTACAGTCTCTTTACTTGCTATGATGAGCATATGAGGAAAAACAATTAGGACATCTAGAGTTTGTGATATGAACATCCCCAAAAAGCCATGAGACTGTGTATAAACATGCATTCTTTCGCTTCCTTTTCATATTTCATGCTAAGTGCCGATCTCAGCCTCTGATAGTATACTAAATTTAACTGAGGATGTTGATGCATGTTTGACTATTGGACTGGATCATTTTAGAGGTCTCTTCTCACCTTCATGTGTTTTCTGAAAAATGTCATTCTTGAATGCCCATGTATAGTTTCTACATTTTGCCACTGATGGAAAAGTTTCATTTGGATTTGACCTGTTTTCCTGTAGAACAGGAACCTTCTGCTAAATCTCTGGGTGAGACCATTCACTTACTGCCTTTGGTTAAAGGAAGCAGTTTATTTGCATGTTCACTTCAACTTTCAGATTTGGCGGTCCTACTTGTGCCTTTGTTTTTTGACAAGAAGGATTCACTTCTTCTATTACAAAGTACTTAGAGATACGAAGATTATTTCTTCTTGGGTTTGGACTGACACAGCTGAAAGGCACTTTGATGGAGAAAAGAAAATGTTTGTGGTAGAAATGGCAGGTCAGCATTAGTAATCAAAGTTCTGTGTCTTCCTGCACATCAGAGCAAGTCATGTTTGATATCTATTTGTATACTTTTTTCTATCCATGAAGTGAAAGCAATATTTCCCAAGTTTAGCACAATTTTAAAAGGGGGACTGTGATGCTCTCTTTCTTTTATGAACAACACTAACATGATTGACACTTTCCATATCAAATTCTTAGTCTAAATACAGCCAGTTGTCAACCAAAAGCTGACAGCCTTCTGTCAGATTGGTCTCCAGTACCATCTGTATCCCTTCCCACACAAAGCACTGACCATATTCACACAAAGAGACAACATTCCTGCTCCTACATTGCAAACAGAACTTCATTCATATAGACCAAGTAACTATTGTTTTTAATTGAGTAATGGATACCTAATTATTACGAATTGCTCTGTTAATGATCACATTATTGTGTAAATGATTGTATTATAGCCTTTTGTGACAGCTAAGGGCAGTTTTCACACTTTGTGAGCCACTTGCAGCCAAGTATTCTTATGCTCCAGGTGTTCACACTTCATCTGTTGACTCCAAGTGTGATTGTGCAAACATCTCTGTGCCTGGTCGAAAGTCCGTTCTGGTTCGCAGTTTTCCCATTCAGTTAAATGGTCTTTGAGACAGGGATCACAGGAGCAGAATATGGTTGGTTCCATTCTTTTCCAGGATTCAGCTGTTTATTAGATAAAAGTCACAGCTCAAGTGGAGGTTAAACCAGGTTAACAAGCAGCAGAGGAAAACAAGTGGTTTGATATGTGAAGGATAGGGAAATTCTACTAAGAGTTTCAGTGGTTTGAGAAGTCATTTTATACAGGTTGCTTCTTTGTGAAATTAGTTTTTTTCTAACGAGATTCTAAATAAGAATGAACAAGATTCATAATAAGGAAAACATGCTTTACTTCACACAGACTGTATGACAACAGTTTTAGTTCTCTTCCAAGTGATTGTATGGCAAAACCGCTTAAAAAAGAGGGACTAGGTCGTAAAAGGACATACAAATGGCTGGCAGAAAGGGCTGTTGCTGACCCTATTCACAGGTTTCTTGTCGGTGCAGAGTTGTTCATTGTGCTAGTCTGATGTGCAAAAGGCACGGTAAGGATATGCACAGACAGTCTTCTGTCTTCTTCAGCGGCAGAAATAAAGCTTAAACACTCAGTATTGAAATGTATGACTTTTAATAACAAAAGAACCACTGGGCAAAGCCTCTGGTTATTGTACTATTGAGCAGGTGATTAGTATCCATCAGGCTACAGCTGTTTTCTTCTTCTGTTTGTTCCATATGCAGATGTTGCTATGAGGAAAGGGGTCAGCAATGACTGATGTGGAGCCTGTGGTCACAGATTTTGCAGCATCGGGACGGGCAGGCCGCAGAAACGCCTTACCAGATATCCTGGGCTCTCCTGCTGGTGCTGGGACTTCAGACCTGCCACACAAACTGGCTGAGCTCTCTGTTTCAGAAGGTAATGGCTGTGCATTCAGAAAAGGACATTTTTATGTAGTTGCTTTTTTTTTTAAGACTTCCAACACCGTGTAGTTTTGATATCAATACTAATACTCCTTTCATCATTTAGAATTAAATTGAGTCTTCCATAGCAGTTATCACGTGTGCCTGCTGATGAGACAAGTTAATATTAACCCATATTCATGTCCATCCACAGATACAGTGTTAGCAGCTTGCGGAAACAGTTCAGTGCTGGGAACTGAATTCCAGTTCCCTCGGAAGCAAGAAACCCCAGCTGTATTTCCAGACAACTTGGCAAACATATCAATCCAGCTATAAATTCCAGCATACTACTGCATTGAGATCGCCTTACAATAGACAACAGAGCTGTGCTGTTAATACAATGATAGCTATCCTAACTCAGGCATATACATTTAAGAGTAGGGTTTATAGTATTTTATTCCTGTGTAGTAGGCTTTCAACTTTGCTGTCTGAGACCAGTGGCCTATTTTGCCATGTCCTTTAATTTGGTAAAGTGCTCTGTTGATATAGCACAGGTCTCATGAAAACTAGCTTTGTGAGTTCTTTTTACTTTCAGAGTGACTTCAGGGGAATTTTCAGATTCAGAAAAATCTGATCCCTAGTGATTAAGAAAGAAAAAATATAGACTGGCCCTGAGCGTGGTCTGTTTGTATTTTTTTTAATCCAATCAGATCCCACATCCAGGAGCAGTGATGGTGTGAGCAGCAAAGGGGAAGGCAAGCCTGTGGTGAGGTGTGAACAGGCCATGAATCTCAAATGAAGTAGATCACTAAAGGGATTCCTAGTCTCCAGAGCTCCATATCCTCCTTTTACATTGCCCAAAGAAATAACAGTATGTTAGGTGTATAGCCTCCTAGAGCACTGTAAAGGCCAGGGAGGGGGGAAGGATTTATTTGATCTCAATTTGTTGTTATTTTGGTGATTTAATTTACAGTCATGTGTTTGGGATTCTGTAAGCTAAACCCCACACGAGCCCATCAAATGACTGCTGAGCAGGTAGAAAGGACATTTCATGGAGGAGTGAGAAGACCCAAATTACCATATTCTGACTCGAACCAGGAGAAGTGAAGAAAATAAGAATCTGAATGGGTTCTGGAAGAAGACATTATTTTGTCTTGAGGAGACATTTTTCCCTATGAACATGAAAATTATGGCCCTACAAAACAAACAGGAAAGAGCTCAAGTCTTTCTATAAGAAAAGTTACAGCATGGCATACAGTATCTAGCCTCCAGATGACACAATAGTCCTTCTCTTCTGGTCTCCATCCAATTCATTAAGAAGAAAAAATTAAACACAGCTATGTTTGTTTTAGCAAAATGTACTGATGCTTTTGTAGAAATACAGGACCAGCACCATCAGGATTTGAAGAAAATTAAGAGCATAGAACTGTCCTTTCCTTTTGTCATTGACATATAGCTGTGCCAGAGAATGTTGGAAGGCAGGATATTCTATTATCAGCAGTAGTGATAATAGGAAGTGAATACAGGATGCAGGTTAGGTCCACTCTGACAGTTTGGGTGCTATCTGGGGATGGGAATTCCACAGGTATCAGGTGGGAATTTCAGCCTTGTTGCATTGTAAATTAAAGTTTTGAAGAGGCAGCAAGCAAACGGAGGAGATTTCATCAAAACGGAAAGAATTTTGAAGTTCAAATGCTGTGACAGGAAAATAGTTTGTGAAACATTTGGGGCTCTAACAGGTATCTCTTCTGCCTATTTCTGACTTCAACAAGAAGTCATTGAAAAAAGAAAGTCATTTGAAGCTCAGAACAAAGAAATTAGATAAAAGAAAGAAGTGGAGAAGATGGAACATGTGGCTATATAAAGTATGTTCTATTTTGTTGCTCCTCTGAAATTCAGATTCAGTGAAGATTATGGGAGATAGTGAGGAGGACTCTCTCCATCTTGTCTCAAGTTTAGCTAATGCTCATTGGATCATACATTTCCTCTTTCTAAAATGCTGTCAGCTACTGTCATAGTGAAAAGTCAGGAACAGGATGTGCTAATATCTTCTAGTTTAGAAGAGAAAAGAGACTTTTCTCTATTTTTTTATGAAGGACTGTTCCTTTATGATACAAATGTCCATATATGCTATAAGCCACATGAAGTTGATGTTCTCATGAGATGAACAGGAGAGATTCTGGCACCAGTTATTTATCTTGGAGCCTAACTCTGAAATGCAGACTATCTGTATCATTTTTGATCATCCTCTGGTGGTGTTAAAGATTTGGAGTACAGAGACTTTCCACAGCTGGTCTGGAACCATGTTGAATAGTTGATTGGTGTCACCAGCGATCCAAAGGTTGAAGAGGAGACTGCAAGAAGTTTGAGAGCAAGAAGCTGTCTTCCACATTTGGTAACCTGTGTTAGGGCACCATGCTGCCAATAACAGTAGCTTAACTAGCACCTATTGCACAGCTTAGTTCCACCAATTATGAGATTAGATTTTCTTTAGCAAACTGTTTTCCTCTATCCTGTCTGAAAGACTCCGCTAATGTTAGATGTCGAACCTGCACAGAAACAGCCAATAGAGGAGATCGCTGTGAAAAGTTATTATTTCTATGGTTTGCAAGCAAATCAAAGCAAGAGGAGTTTCTGCTTCTCAGTGAGTAACTAGATCAGAAGAAGCAGCATGGAACAATACATATAATGACCAGAGGCTCTAGGGAGCTTTTATTTATATCAGTCATGTCAGCATTCAACTCTAATCTGTGGAATAGTGAACTTACAACTCAGAGTAACAAAAAATCCCCCATCTTGTGAAGACAGGTAAATTCACTTAGGTATTTCTTGTCAAAGAAGGCCAGACAGATAACTGGCATGTCCATAAACTGTAATGTTATCTGCCTGAAACCACACAGTACTCAAAGGAATTCAATATTCTAATTTGATTTTTGAAAGGACCCAGAAAAAAAACATAACTACAGTAATACAAAGTTATTTCCAATCAGTTTTTTTAGATTAATTCCAAATGCATATTAATCTGCAAGAGGAGGGCAAATCAACAGCATCAGGCAGCGGCT
This sequence comes from Anthoscopus minutus, assembly GCA_013399455.1. Lineage (NCBI taxonomy): Eukaryota > Metazoa > Chordata > Aves > Passeriformes > Paridae > Anthoscopus > Anthoscopus minutus. The sequence goes on along the minus strand of VWYI01007614.1, from coordinate 30,470 downwards.
TTTAGAAGATGCCTCTCAAAGTTCTTTATCTCTTGAGTTAATCTCTCTTTTGAAACCACTCATGACTGTGGTAGTAAAGAGCCAGTCCAAACAGAGGTGATCAGTGAACCCAAATATTTGGTTGCATTAAAAAAAGCTGTGAGAATGTGTGTGTCATAAATGTTTAATTCTGTCTCTGTTTAGATGCAGGAGCAGAGGGTGGAGAAGTGTCATCATCCAAAGCCTTGCTGGAAAGTCAAGAGGCGGAAGGAAAACGCAATGATTCCTAGCACCTAAGGACTTCTATGTTAATGAATCCCATCAACAGACTTCCCAGTTTCTGTGTGTCATCCCTTCTGAAGTGTGGTAGCAATTTTAGCAGCACAGACATGACTTTGCAAAACACTTGATGATTGTGTACCTAAGATGATTATGTGGATGGCATACAGTTCTTTCTAATGCCATCCTTCAAAAGCAATGTTCTGCATATCCAAACAGGAAGAGAACTAAAAAATGTATCTCTTGTTTTCCATTTTCTCTCTTGTTTTGGTTATAGTATTCCTGCTAACTAATCTTATTTGACAGTTCCAATTAATATACCTACCAGGAGCTAATTATTGTTTCAAAATAAAAATCCTGTTTCTTAATTTCCCAAACCAGCTTCTTTCTCTCTGACACAGAGGTTCACTCCCCACAACATGATATTAAGTATATATTAGATTACAGACATTATCTGTAATTTATCTCCTGAGATTTTTGTTCACATCAGACATAAGTAGATGGGTGTAAGAAAAAAAATAATTACATAAAATTTTCACCTATTCCTGTGACCAGAAGGTTTTATAAGCTACTTAAACATCAGTGTTTGTTTTCCCTCCTTACCTCTATTTGATTGTGGCAGATATCTCAGTTCTCCAACTCTTTGCAGTCTCACCACTTCAGCTGTTCATTTTCATGCTGAATATTTTAGCTGTTCTTGTGTATCTAATGTAAAGTAGGTATGTTTGTATATGATGAAAATTGTTTTATCTCACTGTGGAAATTAAATATCTATCATATTTTCTGTCTTCAGTTGATTTCTTAATGTTTTTCCTGTTGGACAATATTTAAAGCCCAATAATACATATTCTTTTTTTTCATCTGGGCTTTGCGTTGTTGCTGACAGTGAAGATGTTTCAATCATTGTGATTTTTACGAAGATTTTAGGCAAAGTTTTTTCTGTACAGAAAGGACTTGGTTTCTTTTGGAGATCATGCTTCTGAAAATATTTGGTATTCATTCCCATATTGTAGGAGACTTAAGATTCAGGAACAGACATGAACCTTCATGATTCCTTGGGCAGCAGCCACTTATGCACATCATGAAAATGGAGGATGTGTCTCTGATGGGTACATGTGACTGGTATTCCATCTATGAAATATTTGTGCAATCTAAATCTGGCCAGAGAGGTTGAAGAGCTCAAGAGAGCTTGTAAGACACAACTTTCATTCCTACTGTGTATTTACTCAAACCCTGGCTTTTGAGAACCATTCAATAAAGGATCCAGTTTAGTTCAACTGAACTGACAATTAGTTCCCTCTTAAACCTATTTTCATTTAACAAGCGCAACATCCAAATTTTTTTTTCAGATTTGGAAAGGTAAAATAATTTACTGGATCAAAACAGGTGGCTTAAGAAAGTCTGAGAGACTGAACTTGCTGACACTCAAGGACCAGAGCTGCAAACCACAGTGGAAAGGGACTAGGAGGTAACTGTATTTGTGGTGTACACTCTTGTTCCAGGTTGTAGTCCCATTCTCCTATACCAGCCCCCTTTATAGCATCACAGCACATAAAATTGTTAAATTAGAAGCTGTGGTGATCCCATCAAAATCAAGTATATGAGTATTACTGGAACGTAAGTCCTTATACAACTTGGTCTTCATGGTCTATATTGAATTCTGCACTTCTTTCACAGTTGCAGCAGTGTGCAGAAGAAACTATTTTTAGTTTCTTCTCTGATACAATACAGACACTGACATTTGGTTTACAGGAATAGATACTTTAGGTACTTTGTTAGTCTAAGCTAGTTTGAAATTTTTTGTTATTAAAACACCAATTATGATCCAGCTGAATTTAGCAAATTATTCATGGGCTAAATTCCATTTTAAAAAACCCGGTCTATAATAATATGCATAAATGGCCTTAACTGGTCACAAATGTATAGTTTACAACTAGTCAAGAATGCTCAACACCTTGGGGAATTTATTGTGAGCACTTTACTTTGTACTTGAGCTGTATGAACTAGTTGTTGAAAATGTGTTGCGTGGAAAGAATTTTAACAGCAAATTTGAAAAAATGAAGTAGTAAAACCTAAGATTTAAAATGCAGTTTAATTAAAAGCAGGATGAACATTTTTAAAAGATCTGTAATATGCTATATGTGTATTAGCTAGTGGCAAATTAACCAAGTGACAAACACAGAAGTGCTTCTTTGCCATGTGCATGTATGGTTTGTGTCTAAACAAATATTAGTCTAGACTGCATGGGAGATCTCTTTTTTAGTTAGTTGTAGCAGTAGGAATATTTAGTTATGCTTGGATTTTACCAAATTTCCCCATTTGTGAGCCAAATGTATATTTCTGACTAGTATAAACTGACTCACAAACTGACTGATGTGGGAGACATTGTACTGTATAAACTTTGGTCTTCGGAGCAGAGTTTATTAGTTGTGGATGATTCTTGACTCAGGCAGAAGGGAACTCATCCTTTTAAGCCTGTCTGGGGGGCTTCACACCATGCTGTCCAGTACTCTAGGGCTTGGGCAGAGTTACTATTTTAAGCCCAGGTGAAGTTGAGGAGGCTTCTGTTCATTTTCTTGTTAGTATGCTGAAGACAGATAATAGTCCTACTAAACTTCAGTTGAGTCTGTGAAGAGACTGGTCTGAATATGTCACTGAGCCAGTCTATCCAGTTTCAACCATTATCCAGGCTGTACCACCCTCCCTTAGTTCAACTAATGGGTAATTGATAATAGTGCATTCTCTTGTTTTACAAGGCCACCATGTTATGGCCCTGAATCAGCGGGGTGTTTTAAAACATGCTTAGCTTTAAATGCAGATGGGGTTCGCAGGAGTAAATTTAGGTGCCTAAAATTAGGTGCATACTTAGTCACCTTAATGACAGTAGAAACTTCTATTAAGGCTAATCTGGTATTATAACACATTCATCCCAATTTCCATTCCAGCAAGTTTGGTACAGGTAATAGCATCTTTTTCATCATCTTACAGCACTATCCTGAGCTTTCACAAAGCAAAGAATTTCATGTTAGTACCAAGCAAAAAAGGTAACTTTGTCGTCTCTCTGTTTTTGAACATAATGAAGCAATTATCCATTCTTATCCACTCAGCATGCTAAAAAAAAAGGCAGAAAGTACCCTTGTAATTTTATTGTGCATATATAAAATAATTTAGGTGTTTTGAATATATAGAGAATTTTCCTTGATGTTTTCCAGATGTCATTAAGAAATTATAACTGCACTTGGTTTCTTAAAAATTACAAGCGAGCAATGGCTATAAGGGGCTTAAACTGCACTTTACCACTACTACCACTTTACTTACTACCATTAGTAGGCTAAATATCCTTTATGTCTCACACACATAATGAGGAATACGTCAAGATTTAGCAAATTCGTATTAGTTCATATTCCTCTCTTCTGTCTGCTAGTGTTTTGTGTACAATAAAGCCCATGAAAGATAATTTAACAAAGACTTCTCCATGGATTTCTCCATGTGTGTTCAGTGCATGAGCCCGAGATGGTGGTGAGTGTGGGTCTAGACAGCACAGACCAGTGAGGCTGAGCCCACCAGGGTCCCCGGGCTCTTGCTCTGAAGTAGAAATGGTAAAGGCTTAAACTGTCCTGCCATCTAGTGGGATTCCGAGTCTGCCAGGTAGGCTATGCAAGGCAGTGGAGGGAGACAAGTTTAAGAGATCTCAAACCCAGCTACTAACTGTGCTGGTGAGAGGCAGAATGTCTCTAGCTGATCCAACACGTTCACTTCAGGAGTTTTGTTACGGACCCAGAAGCTTGGTGCCTCTGTGTACAGAAACCAATGTGACTGCAAACAGGAGCATCTTGTGTTTCAACCCATCAACTCTTATTGTAAAACAGATGTCTGGCTTGCAGCCTACCTTACCTTAGGTGCCCACTCTGCAATTTGGGCTTGGGTGCAAATCCCACCACAGGTGATTGTTTTGAACTTTTTTAGGGATAATTGTGTTTCATCCTCTTAACCTGAAGCATTCTGCTTTGGCTAGTAATTATCAATGATTACTGAGAGCTCTTCTTTGATTGTCTTGGTTTATTTCCCTCTTCAGCCCATTGGGGATCATCCTGATGGATGTAAGCAGCCAGAAGCCTGAAGTCCATCACTTCATCTTGGCATGTGCCACATCCCGATGCCAGATCTCTGGATTTTAGTGCAAGACTTATATTTATGGATAGTGTTGTGGGGGTTTCTTGTTATTTTTCATGTGATGTTTGTTTGTTTGTTGGGGAGGAGGGAGTTGCCTGTATGCTGTGAGCTTTTCTGTGTTAAACATATTTATAATAATTGCTTGCAATGTAACGCCTCTGATGTGAGGATTTGGACAATCCCTACCCAGTGCTTTATTCCAGGGGCTCTGCTGTGCCAGGGCTGATGCTGTAAATCCAGTATTTATTATACAATGTATAGAAAAGCTAATCTATGAGAGACTGGCTTGACCCTACTGCATAGGGCTTACTGTGCTTTTATTTGCAGACAACTCAGGCATGTTTGTCAATAATACATCAGCAGTGCAAACATAAAAAGAAGGAGCATGTGAACTGCTGCTAATGTCCAGCAGTATTCCAGAAACAGTTTTCCAGGGACGCGCCCAGTTTCCTAAGGGCGCAGGAGCATTCCCGAGGGATGGGAATGCTCCGCAGCCGTCCTGCGACGCCACGCGGGCACAAGATGGCGCCCGAGCCCGCGCCAGCTGCACAGCCGGGCCTCGCTTTGCTCGCAGCCTCGGCCCTGCCCGTCCTCTGGCGGCTCCCGACTCCCCGGGCACAGCGGAGTTCGGGTCTCGTTCGGGATGGTCGCTGCCGTGAGGAAGAGCAGGGGCTGTGTCAGGACGACAAGACACCCCACAGGTGCCGGGAGCTGGTGGCAGAGGCCGCCCTTGCCCTGGCGCAGCCTCGGCTCGTCCCCGCACGGGCCCGGGACGCCGCAACTCCCGCGGTTTCCCAAGCAGGGGGAAGCAGGCTCAACAATCATCCAATGCTATCCCATTCCTTCCTTCCCTCGATTTGTCCTCTAACTCTGCTCAAAGCTTACACTCATCTACTCCTTTTCCTTACTGTCTGCAGTGCTTGCCCCTTGCTTCACTCACACCTGAAACACATCCACCCTTAGTGCTTTAGACACTCAATACTTAAATGTTGAATCTCTTTAATTACCTCCGAATTCGCTAAAATAAGATGGCAGAAGGACAACTCATTGTTGTTCATCTCAGCAAGTATTGGGTAAATTTTACTTTATCAGACAGACTCCTGAGAGACCCTTGAGCCAGGCCCAGAACAGCCCTTGTCTCTAACACAAAGAGAGGAAAAGCTTCTGTGGAAAACAAGTAACATGTCATTATGCAAGTAGAGGTGGTGTTGCAATCTAAAAAAGTGCTGAAATAAGTTTCTTCCGGGCATCTTCTTTCAGCCAGCCTTTGAACTTTGCAACCTTTTTTTTAACATTGGCTGTTGTGACTCAAAACTTCTAGGTAAATTTATAAAGGATGAAATTAAATTGAATGTATGAAGGCATGTATTTAAGGAAGGGAAGACAAAGGGAAATGAGGTGGAGTTAAAGACATGACAGTTGCACCAGGTTTCCTCTCCATAGCCCTTCTTTTATCAGAACGTCTGAGCTAGTCATGGTGCGAGGAAGTCGGCATAGTGCTGCACCCTCCACTGGCTCTGGACTCTGGATATTTTGAGCTCTGGGTGCAAGGCTGATCAGCCACTGAAAAAAAAGTTTCAAAGGTCTGGAGGAAGATGCTATTAGAAACATTGTTTAAATATTACAAGATTAGTTAATTATTTTGACCACAGAGGGTCTGGTTTATGTTTACTGTTGCCACACTGAGGAGGAAGCCTTTCATAACGTGTGTGCATGAATGTATGGAATTAAAGGAACAGTGGCAGTATCTGTACCTCCTCACTGGTGCTTAGTGAAGTACAGTCCACAAAGTGAGTCCCATGATTATCCAGTCAGGGACTACATGCCTACTTCCCTTTCTGTATATATATGTATTTTTTCGCGTAACAGACTCTGGATTTGGCAAAGTATGAGCCCACACTTAGCAAGTGGGATGTGTTTTTAAGTTTCCTGGTACAGACTTGTCTATTGTGATCATCTTGTGTGATTTCTTGCATAATCCAGGATACAGAATTTCTCTGAATTACTTCCTGCGTCATGTCCTATAGGTGTGGTTGTTAGCATAGTTTACAATTTGCAGGGTTGAAAAGTCTTATAAGGCAGTTTGAAAGCTGGCCAAAGGCTTAAGTCTTCCCACAGGTAATATGCACTTCATTTTTAATATAAATTTCTCTAGGTTTAACTTTCAATGACTGAAGCTTTGTGTACCAGACTGAAGAGACCACTGTTTCTCTGGGATTGTCTCCAAACATCTAGTACGAACAAAATTTTGCCCAAGCTTGTCTTGGTACTGGTCCTTATTTAAAGCTGGTTATGAGCTATTGGAACCCTGCAATGCTTCAAGTTGCTCTAAAATTTAGTGTTCCAGCAAGCTTGTGTATTTAGACTCATGAAAACTCAGAAATGAGTCAATGCTTGGTCACAAACTAATATGTAAAGCAGGGATATAGTTGCCCTCTTGAATGAATCAAGTTAGGTATGTAATTCCAGCTAAGTCACCCAGCATGAGGTTTCATTTCAAGTGCCTGATCTGTGTCAGGCATTTGTTCATCCATGACAGGCCCATAAATTGATAACCTAATTAAATTATTTATCAAGACTGTGGAATTAATATATTTCTCCAGATGCACTAACACTGCTTTTTAGGACTTCTGAGGAAACAGCTTGCTCTGGGTGAGAGATTTCAATTTATAGGACACAAACCCAGTGGAGTGTAGCTCCAGCTGCATCTAGGAGATTGTATCTGGCTCCAGAAGGCTGTGACTGTGTCCTGTCAGTCCCTAGCTCAGTGGAACAGAGGAGGACCTTAGGAATATCCAAATGTAGGTAGTTAATCAGCTGAATTTTAACTTTGTATCTGATTTAAAAAATCAGTAGTTGTTTTCTTAAATTCTTGAATTCTTGAAATTCAGTCAAACCTGATTTTACTTCTTGCCTAAATCTCAGCTGGTACTGAGAGTGATTTTCTACAATATATTGTAGAAAATAGAATGCTTTAGAATGGACAAACTGAATGAAGGTACATTGAGCAATTCCAAAAATTTCTTAAATTCAGCTCTGCAGATTGCATAGTTGTTTCTTGTTTTACTGAAAGGATGTACCTGGGGATTGATTAGTTTGAGATTTTTTATACTGAATTCCAAATAGATACACTTATTTATGTATTTGATAGCCTCCATAGCATATTCTAGGGCTACAGAAAGAGAACATGATATTCATGATGTATGACAAGTTAAACTTGTACCTTTAACACTGTAAAATTTATATTGATGATGATAAAAATCATTCCCCCCTTTGTTATAATACAGAATCATTAGACCTTAATACAGAAGGTCTTTCTGCTAATATTCTCACTAGTCTGCTCTGAACACCAAATCTATGTCTCTCAGAACCAGCTGCAACAAATGCAAGTCATCTAATCTTCTTAAACCTATGTGCCATTTTTCCATTCCTCCTAATAAGAATTATTTTAATTTAGTATGTTCATAGTATTCATATGCCTTCTGAATTTCTCATGAGTCATTATTACCCATGAAATAGTCAGGTTGCTTATTTATACGACTTTTGTTTCTTTCTTCTTTACATGTGCCCATGCTGAAATTTTAAGTCTGGAAAGCTGATTTCTTGTATTGATTTTTTACAGTAACTAGATAGCTATCAGTGATGCACAGTATCAGGCATTTCTGTTCCCATTTAAAGGCTTTGAAATAGTGTTCTATTCCTAAATGTAAAAGAAAGCCAAGACAAATATTAAAATAACAAATGCCTAATGGCACAAAATTAAAGTTACTGCATCATCAATAAATTGAACTGGGAGCCAGGAAGGTGCCTGGCTTTAATGCAGGCTAATTCTTTGAGGAGAATGTCTGACTTGAGTAATCTAAATCTGACCCAGTTATTTTAAACAAGAGATAACAACCTCCCAAAAGCATTTCAGAAGCAGAGAACACTCTGGAGATATTTCATAGCATTTTCTTACTTTAAATCATTGTCACCCAGCTGTCCTCCCAGCTTAAACCAATCCAAATATATGTCTAATAGTTCATAATGAGGTATTAGTGGGTATTTACTTTCCAGGACTCTCCTAATCTCGTGTCACACCGATTTGTAACATAAGAGAGAGTCTACAAGAATGAAATGCATGATCACAGACCACTTCATTTTCACCAATTAGCAACCAACACCAGAATTAGACCTTAACACGACTTGTGTCTAGTGCTAGCCTTTCCTGGCATTATTTTACTTGAGTTTTACAGTGGCAGGAAACCTTCTGAACATGTTCCTAAATTTTGCCTAAGATATGTCATGCTCTAGAAAGGGTATGGTGTAAACATGTCTTTCCTGCTCCTTCCTGCATTACCTTGCACCTCACCTATCATCTGGTCCAAAGCTCCAGCAAAGCCGTTCCCATGGCATTTATACAACACAAAACTGGATTCATGCAGATGCTTTGTACCTGGGGCCATTCTGTGACCACTTGCTTGTGCAGCTGCATAATTGGGTGTCTTCTCCATGAAGCATTTAGCTCTTGTTGAACCTGGGATTCCTAATGAGCTGTCCATTGATAGAGTAAATAAACCGAGGTATTTTCTGTGACTCACAAACAGCACTAAGAAGGTTTATTTTTATTAGGAGGATCAGAAAATCTTAGACAGGTAGAGGAAATATTAGATAATTTTAGTGAAGAACATTCTACTGCCGTGTTTGACATTTGGTTTTTCTGCAGCACCAAAATCGAAATCACACTGAGCCCAGAAGTAACATCAGCCCATCTGACACAATACCTGCTAAACTCTGTTCATTCCTTTATTACACTAAGATCAAAGCTACACAGAGATTCACAGCAAGGCTTCAAAGAAGCTTAAAATTTGCTGAGAATACCCTAGCATGCTGTCCATAAATAGTGAAAATTTCTTTCAGCTGCACATTATTTTCAGTTTCCCTAATTCAAAAGTAGCCCCCTATATGTTTCATAATACTAAGCATTTAAAGAAATGCCTAAGTGAGCTAGGACCCTGAATCCTGTTGGCTTTCAATGGAATTCAATTCCTAAAAGGCCTCTGAATGTCTACATCTGCTTTTGTACCAGGGGAGTTGGGCTCTGGTATCACTGCTATCCTTTGTTGCACATATGGGTACAAGATGCTCTGCACTTCCTGGACCTTCATTGCCAGGAATGTTTGAATAATGCAATCATCACTACATTATCTGAAGGTCTTATAACATAGTATCCCTTTAACATAGTATTCCTGGCTGTTGTACTACAAAGATGGTGAAAAGACAGAGATTTAACTGAATTGTTGTAGCAAGAGAGCCCTGCCTGCATTGTATCCAGTGAAGGAGAGAGCAGAAGGACACATAAACCTGACTTCAAATATTAGCTGCACCAATTTCCCTACTTTTCTACAGCCAGACACTAAGCCTTTAGTGACTGGCTGTCGTGATTAGATCCTTAGCAGTTCTTGACATAAGTTATGAGGAATCCACACATGATAGAACCTCATGGTCAGAGTTTTCTATCATGGCAGCCTGGCAACCATCCTGTGGTGCTCCCTTTGTCCCCATACCCCCCACACCCTTTCCCCCCCGCTTTTTCCTGAAGAAGTTGCTGGGTTTCTTTCTTTCAAGTATAGAATGAAAGCTGAATGAGGCTGACAGCCTCATTCTCTGAATGGCTGAGGGCATGTGAAGCAGGGATGTAACAGGGAGAAAAGTAGCCAAAAGCAGGTTGTCTGTCTAGTATTTGAAGGCTGAAGGTTAGAGCAGTCTCACCAAATGGCCTTTGGAAGCAAGGATTACTCATTACACAGGAATATCTTGCTGCAGAATTTTCATCTTTTAAGCAGACTTTGTACAGGGAATGCAAATTTGCCCACTTATACTGCTAAGGTGGTGTAAAAGGTTTAGTGTAAAGGAGAATGAATCCCTTACTGTTCAGAATCTCCAGAGATACTATTTGTGTATGGGAGTACACAGTCTATTAAAAGTATCCAACTGCTGACAGCACAGAAGAAACTCCAAGTTGGTCTCTTGTACAGCAACCTAAAATGTGCACCAGGTCAGTGTATTTCACACCAGGATCTCTCTTCCAGCAAAGCATTGTACTAGTTTTTGATTTTAGCATAACTCTTGCATAAGGGTCCACAATCAAACACAGGGCATAACTATGGCATACTATGGCAAACACAGGCCATACTATGGAAAACATTTTGAACTGTGGCTTGTCACCCCACAAAGGAGTCAATAATGTAACAGTTCCTACTGTTGATTTACCCAAATCATCACTAACACAGACAGGTGGGATCTCACCATCATAAAACACAATGTGAGGACTCTGGCAACCTATCCGCTTAAGAAGGAATGTGAACATTTTAACAGACCCTGTTTTATATTTGAAGCATGATGCAAAGTGTTACAGAATGTATTTTTCTTAAGAAATTATTATATACTTCCTTCCCCTTAAGGGCAGGTCATCTTACTAAGTACTTGTCTTATTTAAATACAGAGATAAATCCTGGCAGAACAGAGCTATCCCGTCAGGTATGACTGCTTAAATGATGAAAGATCCTGAAGAGGCTGCCTCCCAAAGGCCAGACTGCAGTACTGTCTGGAAGAAGGTGCAAGGTAAAAGGGTCCTTGAGGAGTCCAGCTACCAGGAGTGGCACTGAATCATTTTCAGGAGTTTATATCACAAAGTCTGTGAAGCTAGTTGTTTACAAGCCCCAGTGAGCAAAGAGCACAAGCTCTCCCAGGCTCTGTGCATGCATCTGCACCAGAATAATAAACAGGGACTCCAGGGCTACTGCAAACAAAATCTGTATGAGCAGATAAATTTTCTTTGTACTGAGAGTGGAGACGCTGCAGGTTCAGGAGAATATTGCTAAAATAATTTAAAATTTAATATCACAGAATCATAGAATGATTTGGGTTGGAAGGGATCATCCAGTTCCAAGCCCTCTGCCATGGTCGGGGACATTTCCACTAGTGCAGGCTGCTCAATGCCCTATCCGGCCTGGCATGCTTAACTTAAAACCCCACCAGAAACATCATTTGCCCTTCACACAAAGTGCCATACTGCAAGAGCCTGAAAGAAATGCAAATGATGGTCAAAAACTAACCTGAAAATATTAGAAAATTATTCCTAATTATTTTTATTTTGTGTGGCTGAAATAGGTGGTAAATTGTTGAGGTTTTGTTCCTAAATCACATAAATTCTCTTTCCTTGAGTTCTCTCAGTCCTTGAGTTTTGTTGCAAAAGATGAATTACTCGATTCACTATTCTGGATTCCATCCAAGCCATAGCTCAGGCAGGAAAAGCTGACACCGTGGGATGTCCCACAGAGACAGGTTGCTTTCTCAAAAAGAACACCTAGAAGGAAGACATTGCTTCTCTTGGAAAAAAGAAAAAAGAAAAAAGGGAAAAGGAAAAAGAAAAAGAAAAATAAATAGAAAAAAAGAAAAAAGAAAAAAGAAAGAAAAGTTTAAGCTCTTTTCCTTTTTCTTCATTCTTAATCTCCAAATCATGGCAGTTGTGGAGCCAAGATGCTGTTTCGAACCAGCAGCTGCAAATACCGAGTTCAGACAGCATCCATACAAGATGCCATTATGAGGAAAGGGATCTGCTCAAAACGGCCTTGAAAATCTTCATAGGAAAACTTTTGGAGCTGGCGTTCTGCAGTAGCGTTACGATCCTGTGTTTTCACTCAGTAGCCTTTCACGTTGGGTGCCTGCTTCTCGTTTTGCCCGCGCGTTCCTTTAAAAGAGAGGCGGGCGGACGGGGGTGCCCCCGGGGCGGCTCGGGCGAGGAGCGGCGCGGCAGGCGGAGGCAGCCCCTCTCCCTGCCCCCTCCACGTCCTGCCGAGTGCTCAGCCGGGCACCCCGCGCCCNCGGACCGCGGCCGCCTCCCGCCTCCGGCCCCCCGTCGGGCGCCGGCTTTAAATGCGGGACGGCGCGGCGGCACCGGCGCTCCTGCCATCCCCGGCACCGCACTCGGAACACGCAGCCGGCCGCCATGGTCGAAGCTTTCTGCGCCACCTGGAAGTTGGTAGACAGCCACAACTTCGATGAGTACATGAAGGCACTGGGTAGGTACGGCCGGGCGGCGGCACCTTAGGAAACCTTGGAATTTTACAGCATTTGGGAAAAAAAAAAATTTGCAAGGGCTCCCCGCCATTGCCAGAGGTGTAGGTGAGACATTGGTAGCAGTGATGGTGATGGAGGGGGTGGATTTGGCGACTGTGCTTCTGTCCATAGAGCTAGTTCGGTGCGTATCATTCATCTCGGTGGGCCGGGTGTGTTTTTGCGGGAGAGGCTCCGGGAAGTGCCCCCAGGCTAAGGGAAGCCTGTGAAAGACGAGCACGTGCTGCCTGCGGATAAGTTTGAAACAAACAAGCGAAAAGGAAATCATTATGATGGAGTGATAAGGAATTGAAACTGGGCAGCAGAAGCGATCGCGGCCGTACATGTGACCGCGGATGGAGCGCGGTGCTGCCGTGCTCGGCGGCGAGGCAGGGTGCGGAGCTTTAGCTGAACGGACAGTAGCGATGGATATTCTCGGTAGAAGGGCATGAGAGAAGCAGAAAGCAGCGTTTCACAGGGGTAGCTTACAGCTGTAGAGCGAGGTGGAAGAGCTCTGTACTTCGGTATGTGGGAAAAAAAAGAAGTAAAAATCCCTAAGTTTTATGTATTTCTCTTTTCCCTGGAATGGTTTAGGAGTGGGGTTTGCAACACGGCAGGTGGGGAATGTGACTAAGCCCACGGTGATTATCAGCAGCGAGGGAGACAAAGTAGTGATCAGGACTCAAAGCACTTTCAAAAACACAGAAATCAGCTTTAAACTCGGAGAGGAATTTGATGAAACTACTCCCGATGACAGAAACTGCAAAGTAAGTGAACTCTGGGGCTGCAGTCGCCTCTTTTTCTTCCCCCACCTTGGAACTCAGGCTCTGCCCTTGGTAGGGTGAAAGGAAAAAATGTAACTTCTGCTGATACTAGTTATAGCAGCGCAAAGGGCAGGAAAAAAAAAGGCAAGACTGAGTCTTGTTCGCCCTGCCTGCTTACACCGTGACTTTTTTGAATGTGTCGCGTTGCCAGCTCCCTGTCTGTCTTCCAGTGTCAACTGATTGTGTTAGTTGCCCGCTTTTCTCACAAGCCAAATATCATTTGGAATAACTTTTCCCAGTCAAAATAGCCTCTTTTCCTTCACCTTTGGGGGCTTAACATCAGATATTTTTCCAAGCCACATCTGAAACAGGTTCTTGTGAGGCTGGAACTCGAAGGAAATAACTTTTTCATCCTTTGACACAAACAAGAATTGCATGGATTTTGTGTTTAAAAATGAGAATGATTCATAACTTTGTCTTTAAAATGGCCGGGACTACTTTATCATTCTAGATCCACATCCATCTATTGAAGAGAATTCAATAGAACAGTGCATGCTTGATGTGTGAACAGAATCCCAAGTACCCTAAATAAAGGCATGTCTTTGTGTTTCTTGGTATCTCACAGTCAGTTGTGACCTTGGATGGAGAGAAGCTAGTGCACGTACAGAAATGGGATGGCAAAGAGACAAATTTTGTGAGAGAAATAAAAGATGGCAAAATGGTAATGGTAAGTATAGAGCACACTGAGCATTCACATGCACAGCAAACAGTCCCATCTTACCCTTATCTCAAGCTTTGTGAACAGTTTGACTTAGACACAAATTCTTAAATTAATTGGTGGGGAAAGCTAACAGAGATTTTAAAAATATTTATTCTGGTTTGATTTGTGTCTTGTTTTACAGACAATTAAAAAATTGCCAGTGGCTTTGGGCAGGCCAGCCTGTGGATTTCCAGAGTGTATATGTTCTTTCTAGACTTTGTGTAAATAAGCACAAAAATGTCCTGATGAGCCAGTAATGATACAGAGTTCGTGATTATATAGGAAATTATCTATTGCAAGTGGCAATTTAGACTTATTTAAAAACTTTTTATGTAAGCACACATAAATAGTATTTACTGACACAAAACAAGTAGTTTCCTGTGAAAATAAAATTACAATATTGCAGGAGCTAATAGCATTTTCATATTTAATACTAAAGTGTTTAGTCTTCCTGTCTTGTTAAAAACTCTGATAAACAGCAACTGTGCAGAGAAAAGTCTGAGTTTAAGTTCACCTGCTTTTCCCAACTTTTCAGAAACAAGGCTATGGGCTGAATAAATGTTGCAAGTTACTATAGCTAATGTCCAGGATAGCCCTTTTCATGGCACAGAGACATAGCTTTCAGAAATAAAATATCTTAAGCTACGCTAATCTATCAGACTTGGTTGCTGGAGAACACCAGTTATTTTGTTTCCTTGATTACTTCAGAGAGTATCTGTGTGGATGAAGACTTGCAAAGAATACAAACTTTAAAGCGTACTGAAACAAAATGTGGCGGGTGTTTCAAGGGAAAACACCTTTACTTTCTGAAGTAGCTGTGCAGAAATCACACAAATACAGAAATCCTTGTCCTTTGGAATTTGACTACAATGAGGTGCCCTGTTTTCTTTCAGGAAATACCTCCAAAATACACACTGTAGTTTGTGTTCTGCACAACTGCAGTGACTAGAGTATTTGGTACTTCTAGCTACTTAGGGTACAGAATGCATTTTTTTTTAAGACAAGGCTCTCCTAGAGTTTATATTTATGCATAATAGTATAGAGGCCTTGGAATTTTAGATTGCACATCTTAGTGGGATGAGCTTTGGGAAAATAAGTGTTAAGTCTGTATTAAAACAATGCTATATTTTTAAAAATTAAACAGTAAGTTAAATTTTTAACAGCTGCCTTGTAAATGTGCATTATGTGTTTCTCGGGTATGAAAGCAGCAAGGAGAAAATATCATTTCTTATGGGAGCCATAGCTAAGGCTTGGCCTCTTGTTCATTTAAAATATCAATAATCTAGATCTATTTGTTTTTCTATAAATTACATAATATAAACTAACCTTGATTTAGCATGGACTTCATAATGTGTTAAACCATTACAGAAAATGGTCCAGCCTCTAACATTTCTGTGTTTTCCTTGTACTTGCAGACTCTTACCTTTGGTGATGTGGTTGCTGTTCGCCACTATGAGAAAGCATAGAGTATTACCCAACTTCTGTTCAGATGTTACTTCTCCTGGATGGGTTAATGTCCTGTCCATGACTGATCATAACTAAAATGCACATTTCTTGCATGAAAGGTTAATAAAAAAATTTTTTTTGGTGGGGGGAGGGTGGGGATGGTGTTTTTTATAAAAAAAATGTTATGCCATCAAATTGGTGTGCTGTATAGTGAAACATGTTAAACTTGGCATTAAAATTCCGATACACTTGCTTCTTTTTTTCCTTTTTTTTTTACAGTAAATGGAAAATATTTGAATTGTTTTGGAATGCAGATAAAACAAATTAAAACTTTTTTTAAACCTGTGCTCCTTTTGTATTTAGTCAGCTAATATTCCGGTGTCCCGGAGGGAGGTGTTCAAAGTTACATTTTCTGAGTTAAAGGCCAGAAAAACATGTGGTACACAATGATGTATCAGCCTTTCTATGCAGTGTAGAGTACTTGGGGAAATTAGAAATTACCTTTAGATTTCTCCAGCAAAAAGCCACCAAATTTAAATGTATTTCTTCTTAACAGAGAAGTGAGATGTTCACAAAAGTTTCAGCTTTTCACTGGGAATTTGTTATGAAGTACAGGTTAAGATCAGTAGGTTGACAGATGATGTTCCAGAGTTTGTAGAATTTTGGTTTTAAAAGAGTTTTAAATTTGTTTTGATAGGTTAGGTAGGACTTTTTTTTGGCTAATATGCAAATATTGAAGCCTTTCACAGGGTGGGAGGAAAGGATCAACATGGTAACTCCCTTACATCAGTCTCCATGGGAATGGTAGGAAAATAGTACAGCATGAACCTACTGCACTTCCCTCTCAGAGCTGTTGTTTTATAGCTAATATATACAAGAGATAACAATTTGCACTGTGAGCAATTTAAAATAAAATGCTTCTTAAATGAGAAATTAAAACCTTATGCTTGAACAATATTTCTGATATATTCCTAAAAGGCCAGAGTGGGAAAAACTGCCTTGTGCTTAGGAAAATTGCAGCAGATTTTGGCAGCATGGAGGAGATTGTTTGGACAGTCCATGTTTTCTACACAATTACTCAGAGAACCACACAGAGGTGTAGCTACCTACAGCCTTGTAAACAAAGGCAAAGCTGAGCTGAGGGTTTAGCTGGTCATTGCTCTGTGAGTGGTGTGTGTGGCTGCAGCCAGAGGTGCAGGAGGGGCATACTTCTCAACTTCCCAGGCCTCATCCTTCAGATCTGCCATGTGACATGGGAAGAGGCTTCTTGCTTCCTTGAATAGATAGGATAACATGAGTAACTTAAGTTCACACATAACTGGCACTGACCTCACACAAACATAAAATTCAATGTTAGATTTATTTTTTCACAAAAACCAGTTTGAAAGGAATATTCACAAAAGAAAAGGAATTTTCTTTTGTGGGGGACACTATACATCTAGAATAACCTTATACACCTTTATAATTATATTTTACTTGGTAAACATTGCTAGTTTTTAAAACCTAAGCTATCTTTTGTTAATCAGATAAATGAAAAGTAGAATGTGATCTAGTGTTGTGCTTTGGGCTGTTTCACCGGTATAGTGCAAGTTATTTTTAAGCAGCATCTTCTGCCCTTTGGTTTTATCAATCTATATAATCATCAGCTTCAGTACTTGAAACAGCCTTCATCTCCCTCTCCTCTGCTGCTGCATGCTTGCCTATGAGTGCATTTGCCACATGACTGTCCTTAACAGTCCTTTTCTCAGAAAGCTGGGAGCAGCTGCTTTTCCCTCTTCACTGGTGTAAACAGACTTGCTTTCCCAATACTGCCATTTATCTGCACAACAAATGATGCATATTTTCATAAATTAAAAAAACTATTTTCTTTTCTTAAATGCTAGGAAAGGAATGCAGAGGCAAATTGTTAAGACTTGGTTTACAAATAAAGCCTAAATGGTAAATATTATGGAGTACAGTCACTTTTAAAACAAAGAAAAGTAGCCCTATAAATATAAGTTACTTTTCCCTATTCTAAATATAAACTATCAGTGTCAAGGGAGAGAAAAGTGGAGAAGTGGTGCCTATGAAGTGACTGATGCTCAGAGGAGTGGAAAAGAGAGGAATGTACTGACACATGGGACTTCCAGCTGCTACTGACACAGCTTTGCAGAGCCCTGACAGGAACAGCACAGTGAGCAATGGGATGCTTCGGGATAGCCATAGGGTCCATGACATTATTACTGTGATCTCCTACAACTGACACCAAGTACTTTTCGTCTATATGGAACTACTCTGACTTCAATAAACACCAGTTCAAAAAGACTTGGCAGTGGAGACTTGTATTTACAATATACCTCATCGCTCCCTTTAATCTGTATTAAAGGTGTACTTGATAGTATTTTTCATAGTGTTGGGTATTTTGGGGATTTTGTTTTGATTTTTAAAGCCTTAAAAGTAATCGGGATCCATTTTTACGTATGCCATGAGAAACCTTCCTTCCAAGACATGCTTGAGACTGGTGTGGGATGTTGAGCTCAGCCGCCTTACAGCAGCCGGTGCCTCGACTTCAGTCCTGCCCGCAGCCTGGCTTGGCTCCTGCGAGCTCCTTAGCGCTGACCCGGGGGTGGCACCTCCTGAAGGTCACCCCGGGCACGGCCGGCTCAAAGCGGCAGCCCAAGCCTCCGTCCGACAGCGGGTCGCCGACCGGGTCGGCTTCTGGCTCGGCGCGGTGCGGGCGGGGCGCGGTGGTTTCCGGCGGCCCCGCGGAGGGCCGGGGCTTGCACAAGCCGTCCGAGGCTCGCCTCTTTCCCGGCCGCCGGGCCGGTAACACGAGCACAGCCGTCGGCGGGCCGGGCGCTCCCGCACGGCCGACATGGAGCTGCGAGTGGCGCTCGGGCTGGCGCTGCTCTGCTCCGCGCTAGAGGCGGCGCNCGGCGAGGGAGGCCCGGCCGGGGGCCGCTGCCAGCCCGGCCGCGGGAAGGGGGGCGGGCTGCGGTCCCCGCTTGCGGCTCCTTTCCCTGCCCGTGGCACTGCTCCCCGCACATAACCTGCTGCCGTAGCATTCCCTGTCCCAACTGGCTTCGGCCACACGTGAATGCTTGATAGGGTAACATGGCTCTTCTCATGTACAGGGGGTTGGTTACACGGGGTTTATATTTAGTTGTCCGGGCAGGCCGGAGGGTGAGGTGAGGTGAGCCCTGCCCTGCCTCTGGCGCAGTGTCCCGAGGCACGCACTGCAAACACTGAGTTTGGGGGCTGTGCTGGGCTGTGCTGGGCTGTGCTGAGCTGTGCTGGCAGCAAGCACAAGTTCTGCCTGGCCTGATCCCCTCTCAGGGCGTGCATGCAGGGGGAGTGCTCCGGAATAGTTTCCCACAGAATTCTCATGCCACGTTACTCACATTTGCCTCGGAGCAAGCGCGCAGCAGTGCCCCGGCGTTTGTCTTGTCTCCTGTTGGTAGGCATCACATTTTTACAGATTTTGAAGATCCCCTCTGGTCTTTGATTCCTGAAATAAAACTCGATGGGGTACAGTCGTGTGGTGCCTGCTCACTCATACAGTGAGTGTGTGACCTTGGGAAAAATCAATTTATATCTGTCTCTATTTCACAACAACTGCCCCAGATACATGTGTACCTTTACCAAGTGCTTTGAAACTGACAGAAAGAAATTACTCTTATTTTACATGAAACTTGAAAGCTGATAGTCTAACATAGACTTTGTTCGTCTTACTTAGCATATTCCTATATTTCTCGGTTCCTTTATTCATGTAGTGCTATGTAACAGTGGCTGAGAGTATGTCAGCCTGGAGAGCAGTGAGTAGCTAGGACTGCCACACTGCACTACGGTGAGAAGCATACATGCTGTTTCTTGCCTTTCTTTCTAGACATCTGTCTTGTCATCTTTTACAGTAGCTTCCAGCCAGGGAAGGTCTGGAAAAATAATTAAAATGCAGCAGCCTTTCTTTTCAAGTGGAGTGGAGAAGTCCTTCTATTTTCTTCTCTACTATCCAGTTTCCAGATTGCTATTAATGGAAAAGAGCTGATTTTTCAGTTCCTTCCAATCTCTATTTCATTTTTGGTGAATAGCATAAACCCATGCCTCTGCTTCTGTTTTCAGTTTTTCTAAGCAGTCTACATGAAGGACACATCAGGAAGAACTTGCCCTTACTTATCAGACAGGCTAATCAGCAGCAACCTGTTAACTTTAAATAGGAGTAGCTGTAGATAAACTGGAGTAAACTTGGCATTACCCCGGTATATCCAGTTAAAATGCAAATAATGATTTTCTTTTAATCTTTATTTTCTGAAAACAGGGCAATTCTGGCATGTATCTGACCTACATTTAGATCCGACTTACCACATTACCCCTGATCGCACCAAAGTTTGTTCTTCTTCCAAAGGAGTCAATGCCTCCAACCCAGGCCCTTTTGGGGACTTTTTATGTGATTCTCCTTATCAACTTATTTTGTCAGCATTTGCATTCATGAAGGATTCAAAACAGCAGGTTTCATTCATGATTTGGACAGGGTAAGTGCTCAAGTCACTCTGCAGTTAAAGCTGGATAGCCAAATAGTGTGACAACTCACAAGTTTGTATTTGCATCAACAGCTTTGAGTTCAGTCTCTCACAAATAGTAATTGTCCCTTTGGTTGTCCAAATGGCTACTAAGTGGAAGACTGAATGAGAATATAAGGCTTCAGGAAAAGTCTTTGATCTCTGTAGTAACTGCTGGACTGTTCATTGTCATATTTAGCATATGGCAATATTAATGTGAGTTAATAAACATGTTGCAGGGAGGGTGGGAAGTAGAAAAAGCAAAAAGAAAGGTCAGGGCAGTAACTGACTTATTGCAGGCCTCTGTTGACTAAGAACATTTACCTTCCTGTTCCAGTCTTCAGTATTATAAAGTGGGCTTATGCTACCTGTGAGGCTTTGGGTGCCTTAACAGTGGGACCAGACAAAGAATTGTGAAAGGGAGCAGCTTCATAGTACTGTGCTATCAAGGCAAGGCACAGTAACTGTGCCTTGTTACTTTCTAAGTTTCCATAAAAGATAGTATTGATTTACCCTTTTGCTATAGCAGAACTCTCAGTTCTACCATCATACAATTTTTAAGGCATACATCAATGGATCATTTATCAAAGAGGTTAGTATTTTTGTGTGTAAGAACTAGTTTGTTTACATTAAATCACTCATTTTTGCTGGGAAAGAGTGTTAAATAGATGATGGCAAGTGATTAATTTATTTCACTTACCTTATTGTACTTAATTTTCAATAGGATATTGTTAAAAGGGAAAAAGAAACTAGCAATGATGTGCAAGTAATGAAAGATATACAATGCAAACTGCACAGTAGCTCAAAATGATGACTAATTTCTAAGAAATCTTCATTATGATAAATATGAATCAGAGGATAGACATTGTCTAAACAAGTCTACTTGTTCGTGTTTTTTTAAACAAAAGCCTTTACAGAACCTTTGATTCTGTGATTTTAATTAAAGTATATTGTAATGTTACATGCTAGAATGTAGATGTGTTTGCAGACTTTTTTGCCTTCCTTGTGTTGCTAACAAACCTTTGTCAATCAAGCCTTTTCCTTTTTTCAGAGATAGCCCTCCTCATGTTCCCATAAAAGAGCTCTCAACGAAGTTGGTCATTAGCATCATTGGTAATCTGAGTTCTACAATTCGTAATTTCTTTCCAGATCTTCAGGTTTTCCCAGCCTTAGGCAATCATGACTACTGGCCACAGGTAAAGCAAATTAGAAATTTGTTCATAAATCATATTGAGTGTGTTCTTAACTCCTGGGAAAGCACGTCTGAAAAATAATTATATGTAACTGTTATTCTGGAAACAGAATTCTACTGCTCTTCAGTTAATATTATAAATAGTTCCACTCTAGAACAGAAAGTATATCACTTTCTCTGTGCTCTTACCTAAGGAAACCCTGATGCCAGGTAGAATCTGTACATGGCCTGAAATCACACAAATTTACTGCTAATCATTCCTTATGGCTTAGAACCACCATGTGTCAATGTGGTTAATGCACACATACTTTTCCTTACTGTGAGTGTCATGCATGGGTATACAGTAACTTAATCTAGCAGAAGTGACATCAATAATGGATCTGTGAACCTGTGGTGAGTTTCAAAGCCTACTGAAAGGCCTACTGGAAATCACTAGAATTTTTTTGTTGCTGTTTTTTAACTAAAGTAATGGCAGAATTTTTGTAGCTTTCCCATAGTTTTGCCACTACTATTAAAAATATCTACTTTTCTTTCCTCATTGCACATTTAGAAATAATCACATTGATGAATCACTAGTTATGTGCAGCTGAGGATGGTGCTCTTTCACTTTGACTGTGCTGAATATTGTTCTTGGCATACTCAAAAGTAAACAGTTGCTTCATTTGTCCTTTAAAGTGTGTTGTGGGTCGATCTGGCAGCACACTGGATCAGAAGCAAATGCTGTCATTGGATGTGAGGGGATCGGAAGGGATGTGAACCAGGTCAACTGAAGTATTTTGTTTGAAATTCCTCGTGGTAATTCAGTAACACCCCTCACACCCTCAAGGCTCATATTTAGCTTTTTGTGGTATTTATTAGGCCTGTCAGGGTGTAGGTTGGTGCAGCAGGTGATTGTGTGATTGCCAGCGTCATTGCTGGAGTTAGTGGTTTCCTACTAGAGTCGTAGAAGAGGGGCTGAGAGACATGGCAAAGGAAACATGAGAGACAAAAAATAACAGCTAGATGTATACTGGAAGTGTGAGTGCACAAACCAAACTGTGACTTCAGTCCTTCGTGTTCTTACTGAGCTAGTAAAGCTTCAGCTTTTCCTATGCACTGACATGGGGACAGGTTAATTCACTAGAAACTACTGGGAAAGTATTTTGATAAATAACACCTTAACTGAAGTGCCATTCAGTGAATTAGCAGAGAATTGTTGCCATTCAGCAGTCTCATTTGATAGAGATAAAAAAAACCCCTACCTTGTAAACAAAGAATGTAGGGACTTTTTCAACAGATCTGAATTTTGTTTGTGAAATTAAATCTGAAGACAGAAAGAAAAGATGCTTGGGAGGGGCAGATGGGCAGCAAATAAAAAATTGAAACAAACTGGTGATTGCAATAACTGGTGATTGCTGTTAGTTTTCCCTGCACAAAGCCTCTCAGGAGTGTTTCTGTGATACTTTGAAATATCATGTTTCACCAATGTACAGAAATTGCATGCTTTTCATTTATTGTTTGAAAAAGACATGGGATCAGACAATCCCTACTATGGGGTCATTTCAACTTGTTCAATTTTTTAATGTTTGTGTTTTGCTCTTTATGACTTTTTTTTCATATGGATGGGCTTGTCAAATGTCCTGTAGACTGCAAGTGATATGGAGCAAGCCACACACTGCAAGCTGTTCCAAAGCATGTGTAAAAGCTGTGCACTCACCATGAACCAAAGAAATTTATTACTCTCTTGTGTTTCTGAGCTGTCTATCTTAACAACTGAACAGTCCCAGTGATTTTTCTTGCAGAACATGTTAAAAATACTGGTCAGGTTAATCAAGCCATTGGCATAGCTTTCAGATCATATACTGTGACCTTGGCCTTATTGCATAGTCTTGACATACCTTTCAGATCATATACTGTGACCTTGGCTCTATTGCATAGTCTTACTTTTTTCACACCCTTGCTCCTGCTTAAAACAAATCCCCAAACTGCTTCTAGCAGTTCAGAGAACACTGATTTGCCTGGGCCCAAAGCACCTTCAGTCCATAACATGGCCTCTTATCTAGAATAGGGTTTTTGCTTGTCTGTTAGAGACTGTTAGCTCTGGCTCAAAGCTGTCCCAATAACTCATGTCTAGGCATTGCAATCAACAAATGTCTCAACAGACTGATTGCTCTGGTCCTAGACAGAGACTTACTGCCTAAACCTCTAATAACGTAGGTTTAGTTTCAAAGATCTTAGAAAGGTCAAATTTTATGCTTAAAAAAACACACACTGCAATTTTTTTAATCCCTGTTTTTTGTCCTTCTAGCACCAAGACTCCAGATATTTTAGAAAAGGCAAGGACAGGCTGGTATCTTCCTGTCAGGGTTAGATCAGAGCATGGGTCTCATCAGGCTGTGGCTCAAACTGGAGAATGCTACAGTCCTAATTAGAGCCAGCGGGAGAAAACATTGACAAAACTGTTGCTATTTTCCGCTGGGAGGGAAGACTTTTACCCCACTAACATAGTGGATACACAAGGTCCGTTTATTATTTCAGATCAGTTACATTTATACTCTTACAGACAACTAGTCATTAATAGGCACAACTGGCATTACCTAATTGGCTTACTCTAGAAGCTGTATTAGCATACACTCTGTTTTTCATTCCCAGCCTCTGTTCCTCTAACTACAAGCATTCTGTTATCTCTAACTACTCTGTTCAAGGACATACTGCTCCAGCACAGCTTCTCTGTGTCTACATGGCTCTGTTCACATAGCCATTTCTCTCTACAATTCCCTCTTTTTCTTTTCGTAAAAGCACATAGCTATTTCTCTCTACAGACAAAACTTTCTCTTGTACATTTTAAAATGTTTTCCTATGAGAAAAAAAGGACATGATGAAAACACTTGTGAATTTTACCAGAATGTTTCTGAGGGCCAAAGTGGAGTTTTGGGGAGCTGCTATGAAACCCAAGTTACTTGAAGAAGAAACTTATATTCATCCAAAAGACTTTGTTTTTAGGCTTTCACTTGCCAGTTGATAAATTGATTCATTTTGCAGAATGTATGATTCTCTATTCTGCTGTATTCTTAAGGCTTGGCATATTTATGGCATTTGTTTAATAATGCATTAACCAGGCCATAGAATCTTTTCTAAGTTTGAGCATTTGTTCAGCAATAGTGGATATTCAGAAGTTATTTTTTTCCTCTCTTGAATTCCTCCTGGTGATGACTGGATACACTTATATGTTATGCAAGAGCTCAGGCAGGATAATATTAGTGGGTTCTCTTTCACAGGATCAGCTTCCTGTAACTGCCAGTGAAGTTTACAATGCTGTAGCAGATTTCTGGAAACCTTGGCTAAATGATGAAGCAATCAATACCTTCAGGAAAGGTAAAGTAGGCAGTAATACATTGTGAAACTAGGGCACAGAGAATTAACATTTCTGTGGATTTATCCTGTTTGTTTAGCTAAGGATGTTTAGCTTATAGGATGAGTCAGAACAATGAATTATCTATAATGCTCCTCCTGGAAGAAATTACTTATCTTTTTTAATGGCAATGCCTATATTCAGAATACATTTATTACTTTCTGATACAATATTTATCACTTCTTGTAACATATGCAGTGTTATTGACTTTATACCAATGCATGTGAAATATCATTCTGCTTTCGAGACCTCATAGCACTTTCTAGATGAGAGTGTATGATGCACATAAAATTTTACTTTGATGGGAAAAAACTGTTAAAATGCTGTTTCTGCTTTAATGGCAGATGTATTTCAGAGGACAGTGAATAGGTGCATTTTTATTCAGGTTATTTAGCACATATCTCTGGCGATTATGCTATTAATATTTGTGTGCAACTTACAAACTGGCAGAATAATTGTATCCTAATTAGAAATTTTCTTTTTAGCAAAGGACTGAAAAGTTCAGCCAAATTTCCAACCCACTCAAACATTAGGAATTTGGAAGTTAAATTTGCATTTTTGTGTTTTGAACAAGAGCAAACTCTGGATAAGAGCGGAAACAGAAACTTGAATAAGGATAATAAAACCCAAAGAGGCAGACCCCAAGTTAAATTATATTTTTATTCTTCTGTTGCCATGGCTCCACTGAAGTCCATGAACTATAAAGTTATACCTATTGAAGAAGCTCAGCATGCCATGGAGAATTTTTAGAGCAAAGATTGAAAAATGTGATCCTTACTTTTCATCATATCATCAGTCTGAAGTTAAATAACTTTCAAAGTACAAGGCTACTAAGCTCAAACTGTTCTTCCTGAGAGAGCCTGTATGTTTGCTGTATTTCAAGAAGTATGGACGTTTCACAGCTACTGTATCTGTCAATGTGGAAGAAATATTACAGGACACTTTCTGCATGTGCGTTGCATAATTGCATCTAAATACTTTCAAATAAATGCAAAGACAATACAGGCAAGAATTCATAAATAATTCAATGTCAGCTTCTATTGTGATAAGGTGACTGTGGCTTGAATAAGCATGATATTCTATTAGAAAGAGGAAGGTTGGGTACTTTGTCAGTGGTGTACTCTGATTGTAAATTTGTGCTTTGAAGCCTTTAATTTGTCATACAATCTAGTCTTATTTTCACAGGTGGCTTCTATACACAGCTGTTTGAATCCAGTAATAGCCATCAACCACTCAGGATAATCAGTCTGAACACAAATTTGTATTACAGCCCCAACAAGATAACTGTGAATATCACTGACCCAGCCAACCAGTTTGCCTGGCTGGAGGAAATACTTGAAACCTCTTCACAAAAGAAGGAAAAGGTAAGGATCAAGAACAGAAGTTATCATTATTTGTTAAAATTTTGAAAAAAAGGGGAAAAAAAGATAGAAGGAGTAGAGATAATGAAAGTATAGACATGCTTCTAGAAGAATAACGCTGCCAAAGATACTACAAATTCAAAATTTTATTTTTTAATAATTCCTCCTTTAAGATGCACATTTTACAGTAATAACTAATAAGCTAGTTGAATGAAGTTTCTCAAGTTATACAGTAAAATACCTTTTCTTTCCTACCATGTGAAATACTGTAGAAGTTAGTTTCTGACCTTTTCACACATAGCCTTTAATTTTAAAACATATTCTATTGGCCTTAGACAAAAGCTAGAATATTTTATTTTCATTGTATTGTAATTTAAAGTATCAAACCTAGAAATTAGAAATTAGAAAAGAGTTTATCAGCCAAAAAATTTAGCCAAGCTGCAGTACTTGCTGTGATTTGTGCGCTATAATAACTTGTCTTATAATACACAGGTTTTGAAGTGAAGATTAAAATTGTTGGCTCCTGATTGATTAATTGATTGACTGGTGTGGAGACTGAATCATCATCTGAGCAGCAGTGTTTAATTTGAAACATGTTTACATTTTGCTACAGTACTGCAATTGTAGAATATTATATTACAGTCAGGAGAAAAGAGAGATTTCCCTTCCTCAGGAAACCCTGCAGCATGTTATTTGGTGTGTGCAGCTGGCACTAAGTCTCTGCCTCAGGCAGAGGGGTTTTAACTAGTTATCCATGTTTCTGGTGACTCTCTGACTCTCTGGAGCAGATTCAGTAATATTCAAACATAAATGTTTTGTTCTGTCCTCATGTGATGCCAAATTATAAGCCTTGCCCTAGTAACTTTTTTTTTTCATTTGGAGTAGTTGATAACATTTTCCTTAGGCCTAAAATCATGCATAGATTTATTCCATTTTTTTTCTCCCTGATAAGATACTAAATTGATATTATGAACTTAAGTGATCGTTCTGTTGGAATTTTATATTAAAAACTGCCATGATTTACAGCTTTCAGAATGCCATTTTTAAACGCTTTAAATAAAGCATTATTATGAAACTGTGGTAACCACTTCTAGGATACAGCTAAGAATTTAAGTTTCAGATGAAGGTCTAATTGTGCTTTTTGTATTTAATTTCTTAGGTGTATATAATAGGTCATGTCCCAGTAGGATATTTGCCATATGCAAGGAATACTACAGCTATCAGGGAATATTACAATGAGAGACTGGTAAAGATTTTTCGCAAATACAGTAATGTTATTGCGGGCCAGTTTTTTGGACATACACATAGAGATAGTATCATGGTCCTCCTGGATGAAGAAGGTAATAATGCTTGTTGACTCCTGAACTTTTTCTTCCTGATTAATAGCAAATTAATATTTTTTTGCATGTTCTTTCTAGTCAGCCCATGTTACAAATAATTGAAAAAAGGAAATTGGGAAATACTGTTATTTATCAGCAAGAGTTCAAGTCTCATACACTCCAATTTTATTTCCAAAGAGAACATTGCAAGGGTGACTGTCTTTTTTTTGTTGATGTCAGCAGAGACTCCTCAAGCTTCCCATTTTTTTTTTAATGAATGCTTATGCCTTGACAAGAATTTCTAGTCTTTCCTCTCTGCTCTCTGTGACATGGGCAAATTATACCAGCCAGTTGCTATTGTGTAATGTGTCAAGGGGAATGTTCTCAGGCCAGCTAGACATGCTCTATGTTCATGTATTTCCTGCATCATTACTGTGCCTCTCTGCTGAGTTCCCTGCTGCTTCAAAGTTAATTAAGATAAGGGTAAGCAGGAGGTAAGGGAAAGAAAGTCTCTGCCTGTTGCATCTCTTAGATCAGCTAATTTCCCTTCAAGAAAATCACCCACGTTGAAATTTTTGTTTACTGCTTTGAAACCCTCAGTTCTAAGCATGGGCATGGCCATATGGAGCACTCATAACATCTCTAACAGAAGAGCTCTAACAAGTTTTGTCTTCATATTAGAACAGTAAGAGGTTCATTTGATTTGTGTAAAATACCCAAATGTTGAATGGTTTTTCATCTATGATTTCTATATTAATCACATGAGCAATGCCCAAAGTGCTGACTAGGTTATACTGGTCCAAATATTTAACTTTTTAAATGGTGTTACTCTCTAGTAAATAATAATCCAGCCCAGTGAAAGAACTGGCTTCTTTCTTTTTTTTAAAATGATGCTCAATGCAGTCTTATATTTTTTTTACACTGTCCTATTTGCTCATGAAATCATCATCTCTACTGCAAATTTCACTGGGAGCAGACTGATCTTGGTGTTTTTCACTAAAGTTTGCATGTGCAAGCAACTACTTCCCAATTATTTTAGTAATTTTGCATCTTTTGACAAAATGTAATAGTAATCAAATACACATTGTGTTTGTCTGTACAGACACATTAGTAATCAAACACATATTGTGTTTAAACTGTCTTCTATTCAGGATATTTTCCTCTTGACAAAATCCTAGAGAATTCAAGACAAATGCAATATTGCAGCCAACACCTTTGTACTAAAATAGAGCTCAGCTGTACTTTCTCCAAGAATCTACTAATTTCCAAACTTCGGAAACTTCTGCCTATATGTGGAAGCTGACCTTGTGATTTCACTGCTGTGACACTGTCAGAGATGGGAATAGTCAGGGCCTCCTTTTTGTTCCACTGAGAACTTCTGAGTGTACTCACCTGCACATTCTGTCACAATAAAACTCACATACATCCTCATATTTCAGTTGCTGTAAAGGTCAGTGTTCACACAGTAGGTGCTGGGATACTCAGGGTCAGGTGATGAAACAGACCCTGGCATTTCTAATAACACCATAGATACATAAAGCAACATGTAAAATTTGGTATGGAAACAGCAACTAAAGTTTTTAATATTTATATAGTAAAAACATACAAAATATAGAGACTTTACATATGGGCAAGACCATTTTGCAGTTTTGTACAGACAGCTGAATTGGTTGGGAAGCCTCTAGTATAGACAGATTTATGTGTTACACACCAGAGTGGGGTCTGTGGTATTTCACACAGGGTTTGGTCTATCCATTGGAAGTATGGCAATTCACAGTCATACAGCTAAATGAGGTGAAATAATTCTAATTTCTTTAAGCCTGTCACTCTTGTTTCTGCTGTGTTAGTACTCTACAAAAAGATTTGTTTGAAAAAGAAAGGATTGAAAGGAAACTGTCTCCTTAACTTCCCTTTTTCTGCAGAAAAGCCAGTCAATTCATTGTTTGTGGCACCTGCTGTAACCCCAGTGAAGGATGTATGGCAAATAGAGTCCAATAACCCTGGTGTCAGACTGTATCAATATGATCTTTTTGACTATAGCTTGGTGGTAAGTAAAGATTTTAAAGCATTGTTTAAGACTTTACGGTGTCAGTAAAAATTACAGTGAAATGTCAGCTCTTGTAGTATTATGGCTGCTGGTGATGGAACACTGGTGCCTACACTTAGTTTTTAGTCCTGGGCAAAGGAAAGGAAATCTGAAAGAGAACTTGTTTGGTCTTTGCCTGCAGAACTACCCAGTACTTTCTGCTTTGTATCAAACATTCTTATGACGTAGGATCAAAGACAGAATTTTTCTGGGCAGAATCCTAAAACTGTTTGCAGGGAGCTCTGCAACAGTGAAAGTGGTTCACCTGAATCCTGGGTGTGCTTACATATCAATATTGTTTGGTGGTCAGTTTTGGGATGCAGCCCATGAAATGTTTCCAAAGGGTGTAAAAGGGCTGATGAAGACAGCACTTTTAACCATATAATGTCTTTTGTAATCATGTACCTTCCAATGGACTTTTTATAGGAAATGTAAGAAAAATTTAAAAGGAAAATAAAAACTAGAAGGCTTCCACTTTGTAGTTTCGTGAGATTTTTGGAGATAAAGTGAATCCTGTGTAATTATTTTGGCTGTGAATGGTTTAGACCTTCTCTCTGTAATTCAGGATAAAATCTTGACCTTGCCGAGTTCAGTGACAATGCACCCAGCAGCTTGATTGGGACTGGGGTTTCTCTCTGGAGACCTATGCTAATTCAGGCTGCTCCTTTCTTGCCCAGATTTCACTCCTGCATCGACATCCCTCCTTTTCCTTAACTTCTCCCTGGGCTGTTCTTTTTCTGTCCATTCTGCCCATCAAGTAGTGACCACAGAAAGGAAACTTCTGGCTCTCACACTTTCACCCCACTCCTAAGTCAGACGTGATCGTTGTGGAGTTTGGACAGGAAAGACTCTAACACAGCCGCTGCTGCCTTTGTGGCTCCTTTTTCTTCTCCTCCCCATCCCCCCACCATTACCGCTCTGCAAGTACCGGCTTTGGGTGTAAGCCCAGCTCTTGGGGTGGGACGTGACCTTCTATTCACATGTGAATAATGAGGAGTGACAGCTTCCTAATCAATATATCACTCCAGAGACTTAATGAAGCAGGGAAGAAAGCAATACAGCAGTGCCTTTTCTTTCTTTCTTTCTTT
>VWYI01007605.1:3458-14461 GCA_013399455.1 Anthoscopus minutus | reverse complement strand
AAAATAGAGATTGACAAAACAATTCCAAGTTGTTATCAATTATTGGTTGACTTCCTTTTGAAAAAATGTCGTTTAATGACTTCATATTTTTTAACAACTCACTGTATTCACTAAGGTGCTGTGTTTACTGAACTCTGGACTATGTTGTGGTGACAGGTGACCTTGTTTAAATGAGCTTTTACAGAAATCTATTTCAGAACTGAGTATTTGGATGAGAATTTTGATGGCAATTTTGTTGGCTGATGGTCTCAAAGACCATTGGACTCTCAGAGTTTTAGTAGCTGCCACAGATCAGCTGCCATGCTAGAGGAGAGGGAGACGACAATGCCTTGAAATTAGATTTTAACACTGCTCCACTCATAAGTACAGTAGGAAAAAACATAAAGTAAAATGCTGGGTCATGAGCTAGATGCTGTGTAAGTATTTATTGTAGGTCTGTGGGCCACCTGCACAGTGATGGAAATTTTGCAAGGATTTATATTCAGTCTTAAATAAAATACCAGGTTCCCCGAGGATCATCACAAAGTTATTTGTCCTTTCAGCTCACATGAATATGTTATACTTCTGCATCTTATTGCAGAAGAGATTTTCTCCACTACTTGAAAATCATTAGTGAGTCTTAAGTGTAAATTTTTGTTAATTGAATATAATAATATTCAATTTGTTAATTGAATATTGTGAGATCCCTGACAAAAATAAAATGTTTGTGAATGTCCATTTAACAGAGATTATAATGAAAGTAGGTAGAAAGGGTAGATTATAATATCACCCTATCAACAACACTTTATAAATTTGCCCATTGCAGACAACTGAAGAGGTTTTTCATAGCAGCAGCATCTTATTGTGGCTTTTTTAATTCTAAAAAGAGTCAAAATGGGTATAATTTTAGAACTAGAGAAGTAGGGATGAATTGAGCACTTATTCTGTAATCTTGAAGATTTGGGACTTGTGACCCGCCTTAGTGAAAATAAAATTGCTAATATCAACTCATCTTTGGCAGACAGCACCTTGCATTGATTTTATACATAATTCAGCACAATTGACAGCCTTTTCAGGACAAGCTGGAGACTGATATGTTATGGAGGCTAAATTGCTTCTCCCTTCTGTAAAAGGAGGTCTCTAGAGGCCATGATTTGTGTTTAATGGTGTAAAGAGTTGGAACTGTAAAGAAGTTGGACTGTGTTATGGCTGATGTGAAGATACTAAAAAAAAGTAAAGCAGTTACATGGTAAAAGCTGTCAAAAAACCTGAATTTAAGATAAAGACAGGAACCCCTTTCTCCCCTCTGTCTTGCCCCAAACTGTAGTCAAAAAAAGTGAGAGTGCACCCATCCTTAGTTTTGCAGTACCAGATATATTATCTGTGCAATCAGCTGGCAATCCAGCCATGGTGGGACTAAAAGCTATGCAGAAAAGCTATGGAAAACAGTGCAGCATCCTT
Organism: Anthoscopus minutus; assembly: GCA_013399455.1. Lineage (NCBI taxonomy): Eukaryota > Metazoa > Chordata > Aves > Passeriformes > Paridae > Anthoscopus > Anthoscopus minutus. Next base: position 13,021 of record VWYI01007605.1, on the reverse strand, counting down.
GCTGATGCTCTTCTGCTTTTGTCACCTATTGAATTGCTTAGAGAAAGGAGCATCTGTGGGGTAAACCTGGGCATAAAACTGATTTTTTTTCCTTTTCTCTAACTGTTTGTGTCTGAGCTTTCACCAGGGCTCCTGGTGGATTTTCTGGGATCTTTCCAGGGTAGGAGAACAAGAATTTCTTCATGAAGTAGCTACTAATCTCCACCCTCCTTCACACCACAGGAACGTTAGTATTAGCCCCAGCCACCCTCCAAAGGGCTCCTTGCACAGTGTCAGGGGCAGGCATAGGTGAAATAATAAGACTAAGGCTGCATTTTTTTACTTCATTGTCTCTTAGAAAAATCTTTTGACTCCATGGAGCACCACCTTTGCCAAACAGCTGATGCACATCTCTCCTCTTGGTGGCCACATCCAGTCTTTGGCCACCATGCACCTTGTGCAGGGCCAAAATCAGAACAGAACAAACTTCTCTTCATGAGCTGGATGTCCTCAGAATCCTCACTGTTAATTTGAAGTGCTAGCAAAACTGTCTCATAGTTTAGGAACAATAGTAGCAGAGACACATTGTCCTATCTTACTTTCATTTTTTTGTTGTGTTTATGTACTCACTGACGCACACAGCCTGTATTTGATAATGGTATGCAAAATTCAGTGCATCTAAGAAACAATTCTTGCAGTGTAATCAGATAATTAGATGTTTTGTCGCTGCCTTGTGCTGTTTTATATAAAGTACTTTGAATGACAATATGGCAGCTCCTCTCCAGCAAACTTTACAGGCTGCTTGTTGCAAACTGCAAGTTAACTTTAATTGGGTGTCCTGAGATTTGCTGCTAGGAAGGTAATAACCTCAGCACAATAGCACAAAGCTGCATCTTTTCACAGTTGTCAGTGTTGTAAATAAAGGCTAATTTTCCAACAGACTCACTCTTTCTTCAGCTATCAGGTTTACCAAAAGAGATAGAACCTTATTCCATAATTTCTGCAGACTGTAATTTACAAAGACACGGGCAACTCAAGTGGCATTGTGTGTGAACGAGTGTATGGGGTGGGGACTGACAAAAGAGAACTACATTTTGAAATAACAACATGAATTTTATTGAAAAAGCATTGAGTTGTTTGCCCTTCTATTTAGCCTTTATGATAGCGAATAGAAATTATTTGGATTGCCAGCCAGACTTAGAAATGTGGAGGTAGAAAAAAAAGCAGCCCAAAACCTCAGTGTAATTTTGAGTCAAATGAGTTTTGGATCAAACTCAATGCAATTTATTTTTATATACTGTCCTCCATGCAGAGTATTACAAAGCAGTTTACAGGGAGAGTTAATCATCAGAAGCTAAGGGGAAAAGTAAGGTTTTAAAAGCCAAAAATTATTTGTAGCGGAGAGGAATCATGGGGAGTTTTATTGGAGTTCTGAGAGAAATGAGAAAAGTTCCAGGTAGAATGCTTTTATTCTGGTTTTTGGTAGGGAAAGTCCTGTATTCAGTTGTGTCAGAAAATGCCACATTCTTTTTAATGACAGTACTTTTGAGTGGCTCATCTTGTCAGAGAGCCATGTGAGTGTCACCCAACCTGTTCTAGTTCTGCTCTGAAGAGCTGCCACATAGATTACTTGGCATAAATAGGAAAGAGTATTACTGAGATAGAGCTTCATAGACCGCAAGAATTGCCTTTTTTTTTTAATAAAACCTGATATCCTCAAAGTATGATCAGCTTTATCCATTTTGAGGTTAAATTTAAAAAATATTAAAACAGAATGCTGTTATTGTATTATGGTCTTATGGATGTGGACATACACACACATATATTTAATATTTACTAATTTATTAATAAATTAATACTACTTAATATTTTGTATATTGGGGCAGATTCTCTGATCTCCTGCCTGAGTTTTGTGTAACTGCTAAAACCATTCAGGCTAAGCTAATTTACACTAGCTAAGAATTTTATTTAATTTGCTTTGTGTTTACAAAAATCAATTCCATGTACCATTCAATTAGTGGCTTTCACTGTGAGGTTTTAGTGATGTAGGATGTAGAAGGAGCAACATAGTAAATGTCTAGACCCAAAATGATCTGTACCCTTGGAGTCACCACTTCCTAGCTGACTTTCCCTCAAGACTCTCATGGGCACTCCAATACAATAAACGCTTTCCAGACCTTCAAAACACCTCAGACAAAACAGAATTTTCACCTGCTTGGTCTTCTTCTTTATCTGAGAATGTCCTTCCTTGAAAGATCAAATAATTCCTACTGCTCTGTATGTTATATTCACTGGTTGGTCTTTGTCTTACACTAACAGCTCGGCATGGAACATACCTCAGAAAACAGGAGGAAAACAGGTGTGAATTCTTTCAGTTTAGTTTAGTTAGCTTAGAATTTTAACCAAGCCAAACATTTGTTGCTGGTCAAATTCCCCAAATTCTTCCAACATTTGTATTTATAAAGTGGCCTGACAAAGGATTTGATGTATGAGTGTCAGCTTGATGAGGAGACCCTGGAAGCTGTTCAGCCACTTTTCAGGAAGGAAAGGGAGGTGTGAAATAGCTGGGATCAATTACTGCCCCACCATAAACAGAGAAAAGGAAAGGGAAAGGTGTAAAGCTGCACACAGTGATGAGCATACAGCAAGGGAGAGTGCTGCCTCTTGGATAGCCCTTGCCAGGAGAGGAAGCAGCCCTCCATGCTGCACCCTGCTAGGCTGCTTTATTACCGTGTGTGAGTTGGAATGTGCTTCATTCTCACTGACCGGAAGCATGGGGTAAGGTATTGCAATAGAAAACTATTTGTCTAGATCACAGAATAAGTAAGAAGATGCAAAATGCTTTTTCTTTCGTGTACTTTTGTCAGTCATTCATTAAAGGGGTCATTTTAGGAAGCACTGATTATAGGAGATGCTTCCTTCAAGACACTTTAAAAAAATATTGTGATTCCCTTCATCATTTTTCTAAGTGATGACCTCTAATGACACAGTTTTTACACAAATGTAACTTCACAGACATTGATATTCATGTTTGTTACCACCAGGAAAATGCTGAGCCCTTGACCGTGCATGTAAGAGAATGATGATGACATGTGTGATATTGTGTTACAACACTTGTGACTTATAATAGCAGCAGCCTCTGGATGTTAAATGTCTTCCTAGTTCAAACATTTTTTATCTGCTAAAAGCAATTTTTGCCTCATCACCCACCCAAAGCCTGAAAGTGCTGATTTTCTTTCATTCACACATTTTCTCTTAAAAATAGGGGTGCCTAGTAAAAAAGTTTGCAGCAGTTGGGAAACAAAAGAGTTTGGCTGTGAAATTCAAATGAGGGAATGCTTACAATTAATTTTCTAGTTCAGAAACTTCATAAAGCTACTGCTGCCTCATATTTACTCTGTGATCACACAGATCTGTGAGGTCAAAGATGTACAAAATGCCTGTATTTACTTTTATGTATATGTTCTTCTGATATTTCACCCCTCACTTCCCTGTCCCTGATGTTTCCTTTGCTTTTAAAACTCATGAACTTTCAGCTTTATCTGTATCTAGTACAAACAGATCTTTAGGAAACTGATAGGGCTGTGAATTACCTATTCAGGAGGACAATTCTTCTTGCTTTGACAAGAAAACAAAAGACTTGTATTTAAGCTTTTGTTTTTAACCTTCTACTTTTCTCTTAAGATTCAACTTCACAGTATTTTGATGTCAGTGTCAAAAAATCAGATTTCAAAAGTGTCCTTGATGACCACCACGTTCCAAGCCAAATACTCTTCTGAAGTCTTAAAAAAATGCATTTGGTTTTTGCTGCATGACTTCGGTAGCAGGGAGAGCAGCAGGAGTGGCATCTCTGAAAAGAAACCAGGAGTGGCTCCCATCTGGGCCAGAGACATTTCCAGCTGGCTCCAAAATGGATCTGCTGCCTCAAACCTGGGCCTCTCAGCAATGCTGGTGGCGTCTCTGTGATAACATGTTTACAAAGGATGAAAAACCATGGTGCAGCAGCTGTGTGAGAAACGGGAGTGTGAAAAATGTGCAGAAAACAGCCCTGCAGACACCAAGGTGAGGAAGGAAGGAGGGGGAATAGGTGCTCCAGAGGCTGGAGCAGAGGTTCTCCTGCAGCCCCTGCAGAAGGAGGTAATGCAGCCCGTGGAGGACCACGGTGGAGCAGGTGAACATTCCCTGAAGGAAGACGCACTCAATGGAAGGAATCCTTGCCAGGAGCACGCTGTCTGGAAGGAGCTGCTGCCCATGGAGCACCCATGCTGGAGCTGCTATTGAAGAACTGTACATCATGGGAGAGACCCCATGATGGAGCAAGGGAAGACAGCAGAGAAAGGAGCAGCAGGGAAGAAATGTTGTGGACTTGCCATAACCCCTATCCCCCATTCCTCCCTCCCTACTTCCTCCAATAAAAGAGTCAGGAGTGAAGGAGTGAAATTGAACCTTGCATAAAGGAGGGATGGGGGAAAGTGTTTTTAGTGTCTGTTTTTCCCACTATCTTACCCTAATTGACAGTAAATTAATTTTCCCCAGGTTGAATCTGTTTTGCCCATAACAGTAATTGGTGAGTGAGCTCCCTGTCTGCATCACGACCCTGTCTTATTTTCTCACCCATATGTTGAGCAGGGATAGCAGAAATGCAGCTAGGTAGGCACTTGGTGCCCAGTCAGTTAGCCCACCACAAAAACATATCACAAATAATATTTGAGTGGCAGTATCACAGCATCGTTAACTTTTTCAAACACACAAAGAAACAAACACACTTATTCCTTAGTTCTCTCAGCTCTGTGCAGCAGTAATAGAATTGTGAAATATCCCAGGAATTTTGCAGCTTTAAGGATCTGAGAGAGGAGAGGCCAAGAAAACACAGCCCTGAAGGGAAGCTGATGAAACATAACCAGGGGATTGAATAGGTTTATAAAAACAGCAAGTGGTTTAGAACTGTAATGAGGAAAAAACCCCTCTGGTTCAAAAGCAACTGCCTTCTTGTCCATTTGCAAGATAATCAATATCTCATCCTAAAACATCTGTGAGCAAATATAATAAAGAAAGAATACTATATTCTGGGAAAGATTTGCTGACCAAGACCAAGTTCATCAGAAATGGAAGCAGAAATAACTTCAAAATATTGATAATGATTCTTAGAGAAAAAGAGCTGAATAAACAGCACTGAATAAAATGTAAAATTGCATTTTATCTTTCTGTTTTCTTGTAAAACTCTGTGCTAGCAGACCTAGACTGTGTCTGCGTCTAGCATTTGATCAGAATTCTATCTCAGTCAGCCTTTCTTATTTCCCTGTCTTATTTTAAGCATAATTATCAGATTGATAAATATGTGCATCAAGCATAACATTAGCAAAGCCTGTATTCTGAATTATTGTGGGCTTGTTGCTTCTAGGGAGTAGAGACAGTTTAGGACCAGAAAATGAGCAAGCTTCACTGGACAGATTATCTTTTTCAGTTATTAATAATTCCTATCAAATACCATTTCCTGAAAGATAGAGACCAACTTCCATACTCTCTGTAAAAAAAAAAAAGGTGGAAAATGTTCCATAGAGAACTCATATACTACAAAATCAATTTTGCCTTAAAGGACAATTTTCAGAGTAGTTTCAGTCCTAAAGTAGGTCTATATGTTGCTGGGCTCCTTAATATCTATATCATAGTGAGCAGCACAAGGACCCAAGAGTGCTCCCATTTCAGGCCCTGTGTAAAATTCAGCTTAAACTCACAGTAATGACAATGAAGACTGGGTTGTTCATATCTTGAGAATTTTTGTCTTGAAAGTTCCAATTAGAACTTACAATACATGCACCAGCTTGAACTAAACACCTAATTCTTCTAGGACATCAAGGTACTTGGTCTTTGTAGCTCCATTATAAATTGTTATTGCATCTGATTTCTTCTCCACAATCCAAGGTTCACTTTCCACACTAGTACTCCTAAAAAAATCTTCTCCTTGCTACCAGAGACTTTCCTGGAGGGAAGCTTAGCTTTTCTACTTTTAGGAATAGTTCAGCCTGTCTCTTGTAGAGGGCAACAACTTTACTGCCAAGAGAAAAGAATGTCTGAAACAACAGGCTACATCCAACAAGCTCAAATCCTGTCCACACTCTGGTATTGGACACCATAATGGGGTAGGAGTGTAGTTATCAGCTAACTAGTGTTTCTCATGGAGTGCTCCCTCCCTCTGGTTTTTGTCATGTCAGATGGTCAGTGACAACAGCTGCTTGACAGTGTCTTCCAGCCCCTCAGTGCACCCCCTGCAGCATTGAGCTGGCTGATGGGGCTGGGTCCTGGCTAAGAGCTGAAGGCTGTCCAAAACACGTGAGAAAAGAAACCGTCTGAAAGAGACATGTGCGGGCCAATCATGTCTCAAAAATATGTTTTAAGGTGCTTAGTCTAATGAGTGCAATATTTTCAACCCAAGCCTTTCATAGGGCCATTATGCTCATGTATTCATTGAATCATGGAATCATGGAGTCACAGAATGGCTGGAGCTGGAAGGGACCTTATGGAACATCTGTTTTCAACCCCTCTGCCATGGGCAGGGACACCTCCCACTAGACCAGGTTGCTCAGACCCCCTGGCTTTGCCCAGATCCTACCTGGCTTTGAACAGTTCCAAGGATGGGGCATCTACAGCTTTTCTGGGGAGCCTGTACCAGTGTCTCACCAACCTCACAGCAAAGAATTTCTTCCTAATATACAATCTAAACCTTTTAATTTAAAGCCATTCCCCTTTGCCTTACAACTATACGCCCATGTAAGAAGTCTGTCTCTATATCTCCTGTAGCCCCTTTAGCTACTGGAAGGCTAAATAATTGTATCTGGAGGATTTAAATGGTCCAGCTGTAAAGCCTTGGACAGGTGTGAGCTGCAAGATTTGGGGAAAAAAGTTTTTTGGATGTAGTGCAGTCACATACAGAACTGTCTTTTGGAAGGTTTCAGCTTCTCCCTTCACTGGGTAAGGAGATGAGGTATTTTAGCAAAAAGAAACTGAGCATTCTCAACTACAGGGAAACTGTTCACAAGCTTGTATCCCTGACTTAAAGCATTGACGTGTGTTACAGAAAAAAAGAGAATATCCAACAATGCTGCTTCAAAAGGGTTTTGCATTCTATGTAGGTTGTGTTCAGAAGCTGCATAGATTTTGGTTGCTTGCGCAACCCTACAGACTGTATTACTGCACATGTTTTCCAATTATCCGACTTCTGTGAGAACAGAAGGTCAGCAGACCATTCTAGATAAATATTTTTGTCACCTTGTGCTTGATAACTAAGCCTTCCAAAGGGTAAACAGCCATGATTTCATCATCAATTTTGGAATGACAAGGTTCTGAAGTGCGTGGAGTGCATGACACTCCAATATCAGGGGCAGAAGATGAGCATTGACAAATGGGGCAGAGGGTATATTTTGATTGATTGTTTGCATAGGAACTTATTGGTGAGACTTGAGAGCTTTGATAAGATGCAAAGATTTAGATGCAGAATTTTAACTCAAAAATTATTTTTCTGTTGCAGCTCTGGCAAGAAATGTGTATGGAAGAGAGTATTGAACAGTATAAAAAACCAAAATTCTGTAAGAAAGTAATTCCAAATGCAATAATAAACTAATTAAACACTGTTAGAAATATAATGAAACTAGCACTGTCTCCCACAGGCAACCCACTGCCTTAAATAAGCATTTTAATAATCCTCCTGTGGATTTTTGTACAATTTTGTCTGACCTTTAAATAAAGACCATGAACACAGCAATTGAATATGATTGGCCAACCTGCATGAGTTGTCTTTAACCTAGAGTCAGTTCTCTTTATTCTGTTGCCTACTTTTTTCCCCTTTACTTTTAAATACAGTTGTCCTTTCAGGCGACTTCTTTTCTTCATCAAAATCTGCTGCATTTTCCTGTCTTCCTTGTGACTATTGGTTTCTTGTTTTGTTCTCCCTAAATCTTTTGTAGTCATCTTCTGATGTTTAGAATTTTTTTCTTTGTTAGAATCAGCTTTTAAAACCAAAATATTTTTTAGCACTCTTAGAAAGTAATTTAATACCTATAAAGAAAATAGGGGACTGATTTCACTCCCTGTATAGCCTCAATCACATTCAATGTACCTTGTGGGAGGAAATTTTTTGATACTGCAAGTGTTGTCCCCCAGCACTGCTGCTATATCTGGACCAAGAGTGGAGTCTCCACGCTGAGAGTGATGGAGGTAGGGATTCCATCCTTGAGTATACAACTCTGCCTTGTAGAGTGCAAGATCTGTACTGTTGAAGGACAGTTCTTGCAAGATTAGATGAGCCAAACTGAAAATGCATGCACAGCTGTGCATGGAGTCATTCTCCTCCTGGATTTCCTCTTCTTTAAAGGAAAAATGGTGGTCCTTCCCTCCGATATCAAATACTATTCCAAGCTTGACAAACGGCTGCTGACAACCAGAGCCACCACAAACAAAAAGGATCTGTCAAAAGGTAAGAGATTTTGGAGTAGTAGTTCTTCAGCCCTAATTCATACTTTTAAAGAACAAGGATATATGCAGCTGCTTTACTGTCAAAGACATGAAGATTTGGAAGGTACTTTTTTTTCCTCCCACATTTAGCATATGTTTTAGCCATGCATAAGACTTTTCCAGAGTGGAGGAAACATAAGAGGAGGAGGAGGGGCAGGGAGGAGGTAAAATTTTCTTCCTTTCTAAGATGTAATCTGAAGTAATTCTAGAAATACTCACTTTAGCTGTATATATTTTTGAAGATAAGACTTGTTCATATCAATCAAAGAAGAGTGGCAGCAGCAGAGTGAATTGCTTCAAGTAGTTGTGCTTTTCACAATCTGATGCAGCCCTTTGATATGTTTGTTCCGTTCTAGAGGGGCTGTAATGTCACAGGCACAGCTGGTTTCCCACTCAGCTATCACACTTAACAGTGGGGAGCTCTCCTCCACTGCAGGTGCCGCTAACATCAGTACCACAGCCATTCCAGAGGCCTTGGGTTTTCTGTGGGCCCATTGCCTCTCCCATTTCACCTCCATCTTACAAAGCCGATAAATAAACTGTTCATGAAATTTCTTTTTTTTAAAACTTAATTACTCAATTCCAGCCACTGGTGATTCCAAGTGAATAAGAACTTGGGAGCCAGCCAAAGCTCTTGCATGAAGATATTGCAAAACTATTAATGGTATGGGTAAACAAAGAAAGGTGGTGGAACCAGGAGAGACCCGGACAAAAGAGTGAAAGCACTGAATGATATCCATGCAGAAAGTGGTGCAGAGTTAGTAATCTGAAGAAGTAGAGGGTGAGAGTGGCATGTGAAATTCCAATTTTCTGTGCTCATTTTAACCTGTTATACACAGTGCTGCAACCGTTAGAGCTACTAAGCCATTTCCACTGACACCAATGCCAACCATTTCATTGCTTCCAGTGAAAGGACAGCTAGGCTGATATAAAATAACTTTACCCTAGAAAGCAACATTTTGAAGCACTTAATTTACATTTTAAAGGTGTGTTTTGTGGATGAATGGTCTTTGTTGACGTCTCTTTGGGTTTCAGCTAAAACTGAAGCACACTTAGTTTTCTGTTTAGATTAGGTA
>VWYI01007599.1:0-24134 GCA_013399455.1 Anthoscopus minutus | reverse complement strand
AAAGCCTAAAAATTTAATTACATTATTATTTTTATTAATTAAAATATTATAAAATTCTGCAATTGCTATCACATTCTCAGATACAGGAACAGTCAACTCAGTTTTATTAAGCCAGATGATCTTATTTAGATAAAACACAATTGTAGAAATATGAAGAGAAATTGTAGAAATTTCCACAAGCAGTTTAATTTCCTATTCCCATAAATTACATCTTTCTAATGACATATTCCTCTGAGATTCAGAAACAACTTACATGAGTTAAATGAGTTACAATAATATCATTCCGCACAGTCACTTTTCCATCACTCAGCTGAAATATAAAAAGCTTTTTCACTCCTGAAAGTAGCCTTGAAAAGAAACAAAAAGAGTAGTAATTTTCCTGCTTAATGGACTTATAATTATATATAATTAATAAAAGAACTAGCTCTCCCTTGCCTAGAAGTTTTCTTTGAGTAACAGGAGACCACAGATCAAGAACGATGCTATTGGTATTTTAAGTTGTTGCCAGAACAAGAACAATTTAACACTGGCATCAAGTAAATATTTCCTAAAGTTTCTTTCCAATTGAGATAACTTCTAGCTAAAGGATGACTCAGCCTGCTTTCTAAAACTAGATACTGTTTATAAATCCATAGGGACAAGAAAAGAAAAAATGGTTCTTTTTAACAACTAGACTTGAATAATCAACGCAAAAAAAAAACCGTAGTAAGCTACTCTCTTCTTTGTAAATCACAGAATAGAAGGGACCTTAAAGATCTAGTTGCAGCCTTCAGGCCATGAAGTGAAACCCCCCTCTCACCAGACCAGGTTGCTCAGAGCTCTACCCAACCTGCTAGAGATGGGGCATCCACAACTTCTCTGGGAAACCTGTTCCAGTGCCTCAAATGTGAAGCAGCATATGCAGCATCTTTACTGTCAGAAAAGAGCTCAGTAAGAATCCCTTCTTTGGACATCTTCAAAGACAGACCTCTCATTTCCTAGAAAGAAATACTAATAGTTAAAATGCAAGCTTTGGGATGCTGCGCTTACCAAAGAGTTTCTCGTATAACCTGAGTTTCTGTGACCAATGTCCTCTCCTCTGGCACGTACAAAGGATCACTGGTGTACAAATGGTGGTCCCTTAGAAAAAAAGGAAATTAAAACAATTTAATGGCTGAAATAACAGCTGAATCACTGAAAATAAGAATGAAGTAATAATCTTTAGGTTCAGTTTTGTTCTGCTCACATCTAAGCAGATTCAATGCTCATGGGGACATTTTAAGTATATGAAAAATGCAGTTTATTTTCCTACTGTTAAGAAAGATACTGTGGAAAACACTCAAATATCTCGTCTTACATGACAAGACAAGAAATTAAGTAGTATATGCCTGAAGTACTGAATTTCCACTATTTTAGGGGGGCAAGGGGGAGGGAGACTGTAGGTTTGGGTTTTTTTTTTAATTACCCAGTTATTTCTATTCAGTTATTTCTCACTCAGTGTTGTGAAAACTTATCATCACTTTCTAGAAAAAATACTAAGCAAGAAAGTAAAATACCAATTTCTCTAAGCCATATATTAAAACTCTCTCTTTAGCTCAAAAGATTACTTAAGAAGTGGAAACTTTCATAGTCATCTAAGAATTTTCTCTTATGATCCTATCTTATGCAACTCTTTGAAAACGTTCCTCAATACCTTTTCATACTTCAGCAAAGTGTAGAATCATTATTTACATTTTTAGTATCTTTACTCATCGATATCATCAGAGGCAAAAGTTATGCAATCACACTCAAAATCAAAAAGCCCAAATTAAGTAATATTAGTTATATATCACACATATATGTAAAACATACATGTCCTAACAACATTGCAGCAGCAGCGTTGCTTTATTCATGTTACCCATTTTCCAATATTCATTGTAAACTATGGTTCATAACTGTCTAGACAATCACCTTGTACTAAAATAACTTCTTGATTAAAAAATTCAATAAATTAAGAAAACCAAGGGTAAATCCAATGAACTTCATTACTGATACATCAAAATTTGGGACAGGAAAGAATTAGACTCCCTTTTATTTTTAATTCTCATTTTCTTTTCAAGGTCATGGTAGAATATAGCAATATACTGTTTTAAGTTCCTTCCCCACACAAAATTTATGTTTACCTTTATAAGGGAGGCACCAAAAACATGTAAAAAATTTAAACATTAGGAGGCTCCTCGCTTCCAGGACCACTTACAACCCACCTATATTAGGTCCTCAGAGACCTTCATAAGGATCAAGCCAAACAAAATTCAACAGTCAGATATGCATTTTTGAAAAATGAAGCCCCTCTCTCTGACACAAGAAAGTTAATAAAAATTAAACAATAAGAGTCTATTAATAGAAAAGGTAGCTCACTTGTTCACCTTATTAATTTGTACCCCTTTAATTCTGTTCTTCAGTGAACTGTAACAACCACAGTATCTTTATGCTTCCAACAGTAAAGAGGCTTTAAAAAGTCAATATTTAGCATTGTATGCCAGGAAGGAATATGGAAGTGATATTGTTTTCTCACCAGACTGCGGCCAGGTTGGAATGCAAGTGCAAACTATGTGAAAAGCGAGGAGCCCTTCCTGTCCAGTACTGAGGAACTACATGCTGCTCCAGCCAGCTGCGGGCATCAGGCTCACCAACTGTGAAAACACATGACAGGTGGCAAGGAGTTTTTATTTATGCAGGAAATGCTTACAAAACACAGGAAGAAGTTATTAATAAGCCTAGTCACTCAGCTGCAGAATCACAGATCTTTTCAAATGAATTACCATTCACACTTTACTACACTGGGAATTTAATATCAACATGCACAAATTTATTTAAACAGAAATGCCACATTTCCCAAATGTTGCAAAAATCCTAAAAAATAAGCTCTGCTCAGCACAGGTGAGGTCTCACCTGGGTACTGTGAGCTGTTTTGGGAGCTACATTATCAGAAAGAGCTATTAGAGAGTGTCCAAAGGACAGCTACAAAGACAGTGACAGCCCTAGGGGGGAAGCCATATGAGGAGCAGATGTGGTCATTTGCTCTGTTCAGCCTGGAGAAGAGGACACTGAGGGGAGACCAGCTTCCTCATGAGGAGAAGTGCAGGAACAGACACTGATCTCTTTTCTGTGGTGACCAGTGATACAGCCTGAGAGGATGGCCTGAAGCTGTGTCAGGGGATGTTTAGGTTGGATGTTAGAAAAAGGTTCTTCACCTAGAGGGTGGTTGGGCACTGGAACAGGCTTCCCAGAGCAGTGGTCACAGCACCAGCCTGACAGAGTTCAAGGAATGTTTGGACAACACTCTTAGGCACACAATGTGACTCTTGGGGATGATCCTGTGCAGGACCAGGAGCTGGACTTCGATGATCCTTAAGGGTCCCTTCCAGCTCAAGATAAATTATTCCAAAGCTTGAATATTTACATGGTTTCCAATTTTTTCTCAAAAAAGGTGTTTCTGTCTCAGGCAATTCTCAAATGCTATATACAGAAATGGGCTACTTAAAAATAAATGTCCTTAACTTTACCACTACATTCCTTTTTATTAGATATTTATTACATTACTTGAAACAGTTTTTTCTAAAATGTGATTGTCAACAGAACTTTACTTAATCCCAGCTAGATAGCTACTGCTTATATAATATATACTAAACAGTTGTCATGTACCCCACAATATTTTATGAAAAACAAATACAGCTACATTGAATACTCCCTGGAGCTATTCAAGAGAAAGCCACTAGTGTTTTAAATAAATAAACCATTTTTTTTCCAGAAACATTTCATACTGGCAACTGAGCCAACTATTTCTCTTGGAAAATAAATTTTGCTTCACATTCTGATTCTTAATAAATATTGTTTCTTTACTGTAAAAAAACCAAAAACCATAGGAACAGTAACATGCATCTTATATTACAATTATAGATCTGTAACACAATACCTCACTAAAGAATAATAAAAAAGCTACATTATCTTGACAAATTTTAGTATATATATCCGAAGAATTACAGCTTATTCTAACCTTTCCAGGAAGCATTAGGTACTGCCTTCTTATTTGAATCCTGGTCTTCCAAAGGTGTCCTGTCTACTTGAATACCTGAGTCCTCTCTGCTCAAGGGCTGAGTGTCCTCTTCCTCTTCACTTTCTCCAGACCAATCCTATGAAGTGCAACAAACCCCAGGACACTTCAGTACAACGTAGCAGACACATGTATATTCAGCTCCTATTCAAGCCAAACATTAACTATTCTTTTTTACACTACAAAGTAAATTCAGGACACTAGGATTAATATAACTGCCTAACAGGGAATGATTTAAGTTATACACAACATTAATAACCAGCAAATGAGAGATCTAGAGAAAATCAGAATTCTGCAGTAAGTTCTGATTAGTTGGAGGCAAGGGTCAGCAGAAGCAGGCAATTTAACTTCAGGAGTAAGTCCAAATATTGTGAAAAACAAAAGTATTTGTATTACTGTGACTCTGCTTGGGTCTGTGTTATTTCATGGTATTGAGCAGAGCACTGGGGAATCCCACAAGAATCAACATACAGAGCATACAAACTAGGACAACTTAATCAGGTCTCTTAACACATTCAAACCAATGTACAAAGTTGGGGTTTTAACTTAAGAAATTACTTACTGGTGTATCTACACCTGGGCCAAAGTAAATTTCTTCTCCTTCCATCAAATACTTTCCCCAATCAAATACTTCTTCCTTTTCTAAGAGAAAAATAAATATAAAAACAGTAAGTATTACATAACTCTGACTTTCTTTACCTCTAAAAACACTTCCAAAGTTAAAATTACCTTTGATACTCTATAGCTAAAACAAAAAATGTTCCCCTCCACTTAAGGTTACACCACTGTTCCGTTAACAACATTAACGCTGTTCCATTTCAACACAACATAAATTGTGACGTATCAACCATGTATATTCCTTATTAATTCTCAACTTTATTGCTTATACACCCTGAATATGCAACACAGCATACCATCAGCACATTTAACTATATTATGTTACATTACCCAACGCTTCAATCCTGGAAAAACATGCAAGAATGCAACACACCACTTATTGTGACTAATAAGTCCCATTTAGCTCAATGGAAACATTGTAAAAGTATAATTTAAATATGCACAAGGATCCCAGACTGTAAACAACATAAACCAAGAACTGTCTTAGTGTCCAAAAAAGACACCACATATCCGTGATGTGATGTGCGATACTTTCAGAGTAACAATCACACTTACAGCATATGGTATCTTAAACATGAAGCTTACTCAACTGTAATTAGTGTTGTTTGAGATAACTTCTTCATATTCACATTCCTGGAATGGGCTGAAAGTGCATTCAAAACACCGCCGAGGGAATGTGCAGAGATCATTCAAAAAGGAATCTTAAGATGCAAGATTTTCTTTAGGTTAGTCTGAAATATTCTTCTTTCACTCTATGATACAACACTGTAAACAAATGGGGGATGGTATCCACTCAAACTTAAGCACAAGCCTTATTTTCAGGCACTGAGTGAAAAAGTCCTACTTTAGAAAGCAGGCAGCTGGGATCTCCCTCTGGAAACCTTCAAATGTATCTCCCTTTCCTTGATTATGTAGGAAATGTAGGAATTTACATCACCAAAACTTTTTCAAGGGATCTAATATTGACATGCAAGACAGATATTCAGGACAGAAATCCACTGTCTGTCTTTGAGCATGTAAGCAATGCTGAGCAGATGGAGAACGTTTGTTTATGATAGTGGTACAAGTCAAAGAGAGTTCCCAAGGTACTTCAGTGGCTGGAAAACTTAAAATATGTGATGCAACATAAACAAGGGTCGGAAAGACTTCTCAGGTATTGTAAATGTATAAATTATAAAGATAATCAATAAAGCAATGTAAAATGAAGGAGAAAATAACATGGAAAGGAAAAATGTCCTTCTTATCAGACTGCATTGCAGATTGTATCTTTCATTAGCCATATAAACATCTTGTAAACTTACCCACTTCTTTGACTCTTGGTTTTTCCACATAGGCAGTGTTGGATGGTGAATCAGACAAACACAATAGAAGAGACAGTATGGAATAGTGTGTATCCGTCTTTAAAACACAGTAGAAGAAAAGCAAGTCTGTTAGTGGCCTAAAAGATTTTGTTTAGTAACAAAGCTTATTATCTGCAGGAATGCTCCCCATTCTCCAGTCCTGAATTACAAACATAACATCTGCAAAATGATATTGAATGTTGTCCATTTTCTTCTGACTATTAATTAGCCAATCAGTACATAAATCCTTCAAAAGCAGCCACAGCATACGCTACCTCTTACTGAGCTGATAATCAGAGAATATGGAAAAGATGCAAGTACTGTGAAAGCAGGAAGTCACCTCAGGACAAGGGGTAATGGACAGGCACATAAACCGATGAACTGGAAGGACACAGGTAGTGGGCCTGCAGGAAACGAAGTCTTAGCTTCCCTTTTCACATGACAAATTATTTCAAACAGAGGCTAAAATTAAGTTAGCTAAAATTGCAACACTTTAATATCATGTTTACATTATCTTCTCAGATCTGAAAATCTACACAAATCATTAAGGATGAATCTTTAACTCCAATATTGCAGTTCTGAAACAAAAGGCCTTCAATCAGGTTAGAATACTGTGCCAACACTGGGATGGCCCAGAGATCCATATAAAACAATTTCTTACTATAAAACAATTTTTCTTTGGCCTCACTGTAACTTCACAAAGATCTTCAGCCAACCATTTCACATCTAGACAGATGGAGATTCTGCTGTCTAAATCCTTACACACTTTCACACATTCATAAACACACAAAGCTGTTTTGGAATGAATTACACTTGCATTTTAGAAAAAAATCAAATTTCTGATAAAGCAGCATGATACTCACCTACTATATAAGGATTATATGTTCCTACTGAACATTACTGATTTTGTCAAAGAAAACCAGTAGGTCATTGACAGAATCACATGTGAGCAGGTGTTCCACTTAACAGCCACAGGAACCACTAAATACTTAATCTTCCCAGTTATGTATCACTGCTAAAAACTAAATGCCATTTAACTTCCCAAGTATGAGATTAATCTACCTCAAGCCACAACCCAGTTGCATTTTTAAAAAGAAAAGGAAATTAAAAAAAATCTTAGGATACTTGCAACATTTAAATGTTAAGTGCTTGCTTGGGTGTTTGGTTTGGTTGGTTTTAATTTCATTCAGATCTCAAAACAAGGACTACTAAAGATACATTTTCAAAAATCCAGACACTACAGTATAGTAGCTGAATATGCGTAAGCTATTAAGAGCTCCTGGATTTTCTCCACAAATTAAAAGGAACCTAGAACATGCAAAGAAAGATAAATGTCAGTTCAATGAGAAGTAAAATCAGACTGTTACTCAGAACACACAGCTCTATTAAACACCACTTTTATATGGAGCACCACTTCTTAAATCAGGAGCTTAAATCTCCCAACAGCAGGAATTTCCTAAGATCCAATTCATTATTACACTGTCACACTGGAAAGAAAACTAAGTGAGAAAACTTTTGCCATCTTCATCCACTCCACATCCTAAACTGATTTGATAGTGTAATTGATTTAAAGTTGAACTTGTATTTGTAAGTGTATCAATGGTGAAACACACCAGCAGTCTCAATATGGAAACTGCAGAACAGGAGCGCTCCAACTCGAAACCCTAAAACCAAAACATCCAGATGAATTACTTAAGGTAAAAAAAATTGGCAAAGAATAAGAAATGCTTGGTTCACTGTTGTTTTAGGACAGGAATCTAGATTCACCTAGACTCCAGCTGCAGCATTTGAACAATGCTGACCCTAAAACACCTGCTCTGTGTGAGCATGCAATGAGATTCACAGAGTCATGTGCTGAAACCCTGAGAAGACAATAAATGCATTTTCTTTTCTGGAAATCCATTACCTGAACAGCAACTCCAAAGCCCACTAAAGAACGAGGAAATTGCAATGTACATACCTTTGTTTCTTCAGTACTTGGGAGCGGCAAGTTCAGAAATTTTTCTGTTAGTCTTTTCCAGCTTGCAGCTTTTCCAAGGTCAGAATGAATTACCAATTTTTCATGTATTCTAATAACACAAATAGTATCAAGAAGGTTTTTAAAAATACATATATAACCAAAGCATTATTAATATATAGATGTAAAACTTACCCTTCTATTGTTCTCTCTACTTTGTGACTGTTCACATCAAGAAAACGATGAAATCTGTGTAAGAAATCTACATTAGAATATGTTTAAAATGAAGCTGAAGTAAGCTGAAGTAAGAAAGAAAATAAAGCTAATTTACATATATGAAGACAACATTACTAGTTTAATAATGCAGCAACTTAATTCAGCAACAACATTAAGCATCAACAAAATTCAATCTTGGCATCTCTTAGCTCAAGAAGGACTAAATATAATTGGCCTGAAAGATAGAAAAAATTGAATGCAGGTCACATCTAACCAGCACTTTAAGCTGAATGGAAAATTACTACTGTACCAGCAAACTAAGCAATTAAAGTACACTGTCCTCTAAGTCAAGTAGAGCAATGAGGTCAAGAACTCTGTGTTGTCAAAGGCATTGGTGTCAAATGCACAAAATTATCCGGGACCTCCATCACAGGCACAGGCAAAACAAACACCCACATGGGAAGGCCTCTAAACCTAAAATAAGCTCATTTTTATAAAGGATAAGGGTGAGTCTCTAAGAGAAAATAGAGTTTGATCAAAAATAAAGACAGCTATACCAACAAAGGTGTACATGTACACATAGGGACAAAACAAGAATTTGTGAAAGGTAAAATGGATTTTGGAGACTAAATTAGGCTATGAATAGGTTCTTCAGATACTGAGATTAAAAAACAGGGAATAACATGTGACAACACTGAGCACAAGGTCAAGACACTCTAAATGTCCTCAAAACCAAATCAATCTTTCCAGCAACAGGTGACAGAAAGTGGTAAAATTCTCATGACCAAAGACAGAAATGAAAACTGCTGAATCCCAATTATGAGCAAGAGCTAGGCTAAACAGACTGAAATTCAAAAGATAATACAAAGTCACCTCAATGCCAAAGTAATGAACCAGAAAGTGAAGCCATAAGGCAGCTAGCAAGGATTTTTACTAAGCAGCACTTGCAGGATAAAGATAGGCCCATGTTAAAGTAAAAGACTTTGAGAACTACAGACATGTTAGTCTGATTTCAACAGTGTAAAAGTGTTTGGAATAAGAACACGATAAAATACAGCACTGACTAAATAGGTGGCATTTAGGTTCAAGAAAATATCTAATTTATTACAGCACACTAGCTTACATAGGAAACCATTAATTCAAAATTATGCTAAGTATAAGAACTGGAAGATTTATAATATCACACTGAAAGACAAGAAACAAATCAAACCAAGAATCTGTCCTGAAAAGAAAAATTAAACTGCCGGGAAGTTACTTGTGAAATGCAAAGCTTTAATCAATGGCTAACACACATGCAAAAAAAATATCATTTTTTAGGCAAGTTGGGAACATCATGAATAGGACTAGACAGTTTCATGGAAATAAACAGGTGGATCCAAGAACTAAAGCACAGAAACATCATCAAATCCAACAATACAAATCGCAAGTATCACAAACTTGAAAGAAGAGTTTCTGCTACAACCTAAGGTCTCACTGTTTTCAAACGTAATACTAGATAATTTCAGGCTGATGTTCCATTCACATTCCTTGGACAACAATTCTGGCATAATGAAAACCCTTCCTCTTCCCAACTGTCCCTGTCAAAAGCTTCACTCTGCATCACCCCCTCTGTCTTCTTTAACACACAAAAAACCCCAACAATTCCCCAATCTAAAAGAGCACACAGCTACACAAGCACCTGGGTGACTAAAACTGAGGGTGAGATTTGCATATTAAAATAACTTTATTCGAGCCTATTAGCAGATAGGATTCACAGATGCAGTGCAGTTATGGTCTCCCAAAAATGCATTTAATCAGCATGAAAAATGTAAAGTAGCATTGATTTTATATGGATTAGCTACTAGATGCATACCATTTCAAAGAGGTAGCAGTTAGTGATAATACGGGTAGCTGGAAATACATTATGTCTGAGTTTTACAGCTTTCACAGCATATTCTGCGTTGGAAGGGACCCACAAGGATCATCGAGTCCAACTCAAGCTGGCAGAATAGACTGGAACAAAACCAGTGATAACTGAAAACTGCGTGTGATACTTGAGTAAGGGCATTTTAGGTGGCATTATAAAGGGTTATTATGTATTACAAATTAATAAAGACCTCTTTTCTGACAAGCCCAAATAACACCAAACACGTTCTCTTCCTGCAGACTGATAACCTTGCACACAAGCAGCACAGCATCCTTAGCTAGAAGCTTTATCTCAATCTGGCAGAGCGCAAACCAGCACAACCATTATGCATCTCCCTCCAACGAAGTTTTGGGCGACTAAATGAACATGCTGAGAGGCACCTTTCAACAGAGCAGGAGAAAATCCCTAAAAGACCAAGATTCAAACGTGATGGAGTAGCAGTGATTGATCCTATGGCAGAGACTCTACACGACCCCCGGCGCTTTCCCAGACACGGCGGGCACGGCGGGCCGTGGTCCCGTCCCACATCCCCGCGGCAGGCACCGGAACCCTCCATCTCCCGCTGACCTGAAGTTGGACCAGGCGAAATTGAGCGCCGCCTGGAAGCGCTCTCCGCCCAGCTCTTCCTCGGGCACGCCGGTCACACAGCGCACCAGGGCGCGGACGGCGCGGTCCTGCTCCTGCTCGAAGCGGCCACGGGGGCCGGGCGGTGCCGGCGGCGCCGCCATGGCCCGGTAACGGGGCAGGGGGACACAGGGGCGGCACCACCGGCACCACACGGAGCCGCCGCCACCTCCCGGCCCTCCTCNTGAGGGAGCCGGCGGGAACGGGAGCGTGGTCTCCCTGTGCGGGGGAGGCATTGCCGGTCCAGTAGCACTGCTTCTGCATCCCCTGTCAGGGAAATGATACCTATCTTCCGAAACATCCCTGTAATCACTTGGGATCGGTAACAGTCAATTACCGATTAATTACAGAATCGCTTATGCTGGAAGAGCCTTCTGAGATCACCGAGTCCAAAGCTACGACCCAGCGCCACCATAACCACAGAATGTGGCACTCAGTCCCACGTCCAGCCTTTCCTCGAACGGCTCCGGGACGGTGACTCCACCACCTCCCTTGGCTGCTTGTTTCAGTTTCTAATCACCCTTTCTGTGAAGAAATTCCTCCTGATTTCCAACCTAAACTTCGCCCGGTGCAGATTTAAGACTACACTGTTTCTAGGATGATTACTCATCCAAATAAGAACCCGTTTGTTCCTTCCTGTCTGAATCCCTGATTTTGCACAGCTGGAGAAACCACTGTTGGTGGATGTTCTGTACACAGATCCTGAGCAGAGACATCAGGAGTGCTGTGAGAAACTAGTTTGTTCCAGTTCCATGTCAAACCTTTGCTGATCAGTTTAAAATGTCTTTGTCTGTCTGTTCATGTGTTTTTATAGGACTGCAAGGACACAACACCCTGGCTATGAAATTCTTTCTGGAAAGAAACTAGCCAAATCAGTGGGAATTATTGTTCAATTCGTATAGAAATCCTTGCATTGCTGCAGATGTTCTATCCTTCGCTGTAGGGCTTTATCCCTCTTGATCTAATCAGCAATTATTGAGTTGTAATCCACCTCGCAAAAATTTTTTATTCCTCTTCTCCATTAAGAAATATACTGGTGCAAGGAGTAGCCAGTAGTGGATTGGGGTGTAGGAAGGTAGGAAGGTCCCAGGAATGCCCTAATAAAGTTATATATATTTAATGTACCAACATAATGTGAAGAATTATGTAAAAATGTAGTGGTTAAGATAAAATAACCTTGAAATTCTAATAAGTTATGGCATATTAAGAAACATTAGTACAATTTTATCTGGGTAGGCTACATCCTACCTTAGGGTCGAGATGCAGAGCTGCAAGGAAGTGATGGCCTGACTGTACCTGCAGGCAGAATGCTCAGCATGAACATGAGCTCAGGGGGTCTCTGATCCAGGGTCTTTCTTAACTTAATGAACATTCAAAGGAAAAGTCTCTAAAATTTCACTGGTGTTCCTCAATCTTCTCTTGGCATTGCCTGCGTTTTCCAGATTAGGTTAGCAGCAGTCATTTCTTTCTAGTTGATGTAGCCAAACATCAGCCATAATTTATGTTAACAAACTGTTAGCTAACTGTCTGTACAGTCAGTAGTCACTCCAATGGTTGGTCCAGGAGTAATTAATAATTGGAATACTGTGATTGGCTTTTAAAATAAAAATTTATGTACTAAGACTTCCAAGTATTCTTTGTATGATGTAACTGTGGGTATCACTTAACTCCTATGTGTTTAAGTGTACCTGTGCTACCCCTGCAATCACTGTTCAGAAGGGAGGTTCCAGGCTTTGCAACACAACAAGAGTATGTGTGTATCCCCTATGTCCTTTTTGGTGTGAGGAGTGTGGCAGCCACCTATTTCGACACCCAACACAGAAGAAACAGTGATATATTTACAGTGAGAAGGATTCCAGACCTTAGCAGCTGCTTCATCACAAGCTGAGTATCATGAAACATGGACTTTGATGACTGCAGTCTCTGAAAGGTTTCCTGATTCCCAGCTATCTTGTACAAGTCCAATTCTCCTCACACCACACCCTCAGCTGTGCTCTCTGTGGAGCAGTATGGTGAAACAAAACAGGGAATAAGTTAAAAATAGTCTTGTTTCCCTTTTGCTAGGAGTTTTAACTCTGATCCATTCACTGATCCATTCATTTGGAGGTGTCAAGAAGTGAGGGAAGAATCACACTCCCAGGCAGTGGAAAGCCTCCAGGCAATGAAAGTACACTTTTTGTGACTGGTGAATCAGAAATCTATTGCTGGTTTTCAAAAGGATACCAGGGTTGGTGCAAATGTAAAACATCTGTACTGCCTCAGTCATAAAAGGCTTTAATGCTACAAATCTTTTCCTTTTTTTCCCCTCATCACAAGCTTCATTTCTATTTTTGTTTTACCAGTTTACAGTAGCAAGGCTTGGTACTTGATTTCAGCTGGGGGAGGGAACACTGGGCAGGGAGAAGGCATAAAGACCTGTTCTAGAAATTTAAACTGGATTTTTAGGTAAGGTTTAATACGAGGAAGCTTAATAGTTTGCTTTATTATTCCTTTGTTTTCATGTGGTAACTGTCTCTTTTCATCCAACTGTCCTACCACGTCACACTGCTATGAATTAGAAGTATTTCAATTAAAATCTTCCTTTCTCATAGGATTAGATTATATTTGGAAAATGTGTCCCTTTTTGTAATGTCATATTACAGTGTCATCTGTGCCTAGTCACATATTGGAGGAGGAATTACAATGCAAACCTTTAGATGAACTGTGTCCTATAGAGAAACTGCTCTGAGCAGGCACCGTCTCCTCTGCTTTTCAATCCCATCTGATGAGCCAATTTGCTAAGCAGAATTCTAAGGCAGGTGAAGGAATGCATGAGGTGAAACACATCAGGCTGCAGGGGATCGTTCAACAAGCCAGCCACAGGAGTTCATGCTCCATGCATCACTCTTCCCTCCTCTGTTATCCTCAAAACTTTGGGTGAATTATACAGAACAGATGGACAGCATATTTAAAACACTGTGTTTGAAGAAGTATTTAAGATTTTAAGGATAGGGTGGGGGGTGTAATTTTTCAGTGAATCTATAGAAACAGTCATTTAATAATTAGCTGGGTGAGAGGATTACACAATACTGTTGTGGCTTTACTTCACTTTAACACCATCTTTCGGATATATGAGACTGATGTACTGAGCTGCTTTTTTATGGTCATGCAAAAATCAGTCCAGGTGACTGAATACTAGAGGAGGCTATATCTCATCATTTACACTAGAACTCACAGAAAATTGCCTCTGAAAAGCAACAGGAAGATGATGTACCTGATCTTTTTCCTTAAGAGGAAGGAGGGTGTCTGATAAATCTCTAGTACAGTATCTTTGAAAAGCAGTCTAGCTTCTATAACTCAATTCTTCATCTGATGGAGTTTCACAACTGAATGTAGGACAGATTTTAAAACATGCTGAGACTAATGTTAGGTCTGCATTTTATAATGGTTTGCACTTGCTGTTAGTTGGATATGTGTTTAAATAGACATTTCAGGGCTCTTGTTTAGAGTATCATTAATTGTAAATCCAAAACATTTTTGTGCAAGACTGATAAAGATTTGTTATAAGGTTCAGCTTAGATTTATGTGATCCATCCCATCAGGGCAGTAGGTGTAGCTGTAACACCTAGTGTTTGGTGTCATGGAAGACCCAGTCACAGGACATAGAAATCCAGTTGTATCCCAACTATCATTATCTCCCCCTGAATAGCAAATTGCTAGAGTATTGAAATATCTGCCAGAGTTCAAGAAGCATTTGGAAAATTCCCTCAGACACATGGTGTGCTTCTGGGGCTGTCCTGTGCAGGGACAACAGCTGGATATGATGATTCTTATGGGTGCCTTCCAACTCAAAATATTCTATGATCTCTAGTGTTACTGAACAGTTACACTTCAGCTGTCAGGCTGAAGTCAGCTTAGTGAAACTGGATCTTCACCTCTGCTGAAGTGATGATGCTTTATTCTGACTTTTTAATTGGATACAGTACATTTACCTTCAGTAATATTGTTGCAAAAAGCAAGTGGATTGCCCTGGTCCCAGATTTTCTTACCTGTTTGTAAATTAGGCTGGGGAACTGTTCTTTTAATCCCTTGTGGCAAGCAAGCTTGACCTCCACAAATGGTAGCAAGTGTTTCGGTTTGTGGAGCTCGTCACAGCCATTTATATACTGATTCTGACTTCTTAATTTTCCCCACCCATTTAACTCCCCTAGACAGTTTTACCATATACTGCTTTATTCTTTTCCAAAACCAATAAAAGAGTAGATGCTTTCTTCTTTCATTGTACCCTTTCTAACTAAAACTATATTGCTCTTCTAGAACTGTCTTGATTTTTCCTTTCATTATAAGTGCACTGGCTTAAGTTTCTACCCATGACAGATCATTCTGGAAGTGTGTTGTTATTCTATTCCAGTTTGCAGAAATGTTATGACTTGTGTAGTGGTATGGTTGCTTGGTTTTGTCAGCTGCACTGATATGCAGACATAGATAATGCAGTGTATGGATGACATTCAAGAAAAAAATAAGTACAAGAAATTAATTTAGCTTGTCCTTGAGATGAAAATTTGAACATAGAGCAAACTGATGTAACTGGTGTATAATAGGCTAACTTGTTGGAAGCCTAGTAATTTAATATGATTAGACATGCCCAGTGACAGGACCCAAGGGAATGGCCTGAAATTGTGTCATGGGAGCTTTAGGCTGGATATTAGAAAAAGGTTGTTCACCTGGAGGGTGGTTGGGCACTGGAACAAGTTCCCAGAGCAGTGCTCATAGCACCAAGCCTGACAGAGTCCAAAGAAATATTTGGACTACACTCTCAGGCACATGATTTGCCTGTTGGGGATGGCTCTGTGCAGGGCTGGGAGTTGGACTTAATGGTCCTTGTTGGGTCCCTTCCAGTTCAGTATATTCTGTGATTCTGTGAAAACAAGTTGAAATAATTAGAAGAATCCTTCATTTTTCATTTGAGATAATTGCAAGAAAATTGCAAGTTCCTTTACCTGCTGGCACTAGAGATTAAGGCAGCTTTCCATCCCTGGTAAATATCTCTGC
Organism: Anthoscopus minutus; assembly: GCA_013399455.1. Classification (NCBI taxonomy): domain Eukaryota; kingdom Metazoa; phylum Chordata; class Aves; order Passeriformes; family Paridae; genus Anthoscopus; species Anthoscopus minutus. The sequence goes on along the minus strand of VWYI01007599.1, from coordinate 8,370 downwards.
CTAAAAAGAAGGAAAATGAAGAAGCGCAGAAGTTTCTCAGGAATTACTATGGGCCTCTAAGAACTATTGTGATCCAACAACATTTGGAAGGATGAGATAGTCCAGTTGATGAAAGAGATAGACAGACCTCAGAACAATCTAAACAGACTTAACCATACAGCCCTGAGAAGGGATATTTGTTGGGGGTTTAGTAAGAAGGAGCTTGGTGACAAAAATTGTCAATTTTTCTGGTTCTCTGTATGTTCAAGAAAACAGAATTCTGAGCTTTCTTTTTGATACAAAGATTAGTGCTAAAGAATAAGATCCTTCCTGAGTTCTCCCTTTAAAACCAAATAATCTGCATCAAATCCCACACTCATATATCACCCAAACTTTTTGCCAGAGTGGAGTTGAAATTGATGCCTGCATACAGTTTAGTCGCACAGCTTGTGCAGGTAGCAGATCACTACAGAAAAAGCAGTATTTGCATTAGATCATGGTTGCAGTTTTACAGACTAATTAGCATTTGCTTTATGCCTTGTGGTACAGCTGGCTTATGCCTTTTGCTGAATTTAGCAAATACATCCCTCTGGAGATGCTAAATTAGGACAAACTCTATAAATTATGAAGGTTTTACTAGCCTATTTTTCTAGATTATCAGGGAACTAGGAATCTTCATCTATATAATGATTTAACTCTACCCAGCAGCTAAGCCCCACTTAGCTGCTTCCTCACTTTCCCCTGGTGGGGTGGAGGAGAGAATTGGAAGTGTAAAAGTGAGAAAATGCGTGGGTTAGGATGAACAGAGCTTATTAGGGAAAGCAAAAGCCACACAGACAAGCAATGTAATACAAAGAATTAATTCACTGCTTCTCATCACTGGGCAGGTGTTTGGCCATCTCGAGGAAAGCTGGGCTCTATCACACAAAACAGTGACTTGGGGTAACAAGTGCCATCACTCCAAACAACCTCCTCTTCTTCTTTTTCCTCCAATTTTATATACTATATGATGTGGGATAGCCCTGTGGTCACTTAGGGTCAGCTGTCCTGCAGTCCCCTCACAACTCCTTTTGCACCCTCACCCTCACTGATGGGGTGGGATGAGAAGCAGAAAAGGCCTTGACTCTGGGTAAGTGCTGCTCAGAGATAAGGAAAACATCCCTGTGTAATCAGCACTGTTTCCTGTACAATTCCAAAACACAGCCCCAAACTGGCTGCTCTGAGACAAATTATCTCTGTCCCAGCTAAACCCAGCACAATCCAGCTGATCTATGACTGATTATAAAGCATATAAAGTAAATTGTTTGGAGAGCAGCAGGGGAGGAATGTTTGTCCATTTACTTAAATGTTTTCCCATGAGAGCTATGAGATTCAAGTTATGAGACCAGAATTTGCCCACCATGACCTCTTACCGCATTCCCAAAAAAAGACATAATCAATGAGGGAGGATTTGAGAAATGAAAATAATGTTATTTAGCATATCATTCCCAAGAGAAAAACCCTAGGTTTATCTCTTGGGAATGATATGCTAGGTTTGATATGCTAGTTCTGTGGCTGGAAAGGATTATATTTTCATCTGTACCAAACCACCTCTATGCTCAGAAGATGTCCCATTGCATAAAACAAGTCTCACTGAGGAAAAAACTGTTGGAAGCCAAGCTGGCCTCAGCAAGAGGTCAGCTTAATCTGGAGGATACAATGGCCTCTTGCAAAATACAAAAAACACCAAGGCCCTAAAAAGTCTTATAGATCACACTAGTAACAAAAATTTAATTGAACAATGCTAAATTAAAGAAACCGGTAACATTTCTGGTAAAACAGAGAAATTTAAATATCTTTAAAATTAATGTTAGCAGGTGGCCCACTTCGAGCAAATTATACATCAAAAAATCACTGTAATCAACTTCCAAATTTTTGTGACAGAAATCTGGCAGGGCTGTCTCAGTGCTGTTGGAAAGAGAAGAAGAATTGACAGAGGGAAAACAACTCAGTGTAGTGTCAAAGCTACTAGAGTTTATTTCTATGCCAGAAAAATAAAAAGCAAACATACAGTAATATATAAAAATAGTAAAGGTGAAGCTTTTTGTTATAGCTTTCTATATAGTATGTATTCCTTTAGGTTTTTAGGGATGACGTATAGTGCCTAGATAGCAATTCTAATGCAAAATAACAGTGATGTTAAAATATTGGGCACGTTTGGTCTGGTTCTGCATCTAATCAAAATGGTGAATGATTAAATCAGATGTTGCTGTATGAATACACTGTTGATTCATGGAGCTCTACTTACAGACACATAAAATGGCTTGAAACTCTCCAGATTGTGCTACAAAAAGACCCTTGAGGAAAATCAAACAATTACTGGCAAATGTACATGCCCCATTGGCTGCCAAACATAATCGTAACACCGGCATGTCAGTGGAAACTTACTGATATAGACAGGGCCAATAGACACCTCTTCAGTAGCCCACCAGTAAAAGAAAGAAACACTCAGTGTTTCACCATAAAATACAGAAACATTCAGTGTTTCAGCATCTGAAGAGCTCCTTCAGTTTCATAACAACAGCTGTGAAAATGAAAATATGTAAAAATATGAGAGAACTACTGATAAAGTGGGGAGAATAACAGCAAGAGCAGAACAGCTTAACAGGAAGCAGTAGAAGAAAGAAGTCTGAAGCAAGATTCATGAAAGCAAAACAAGTGAAGAGAAGCAGTTTCTAAAAAATGTCCTGAGCTCTGTATAGAGCAGCTAAGCAGACCACCAGGAGTGGCTCCAAGGGCTGTGGTCTGCTTGCCACTTTCTCCTGGTCTGACACAGAAGAGTTCTGCAGGTGCGAGGACGTATGGGTTGGTACCAGACAGGAATGTAGCTACATTACTCAGGGAATCAAAGTCCAGAGACAACCTAGATACTTTCCCATGACTCTGAACCCAAGTGAATGACAGGAACCCATGAGGTTCAAATAGATTCCTACGCATAACTCACCCAGATGTGTCTAGACCACACTCCAGCTGCGCTGAGGAGCGCAGTGCTATAAGGAGCCCAGAAATACAACACTGAAGTACTTCTTCATAGAGATGATATGCAGGATTCTGTGATCTTCCACTTATGGACTGTCTCCACATGGACTAAGGTAGTGGGCTGTATGTGGCATTTTAGGTGTTGGTAGGCCTTACTGGCTTGGGCAGAAGCTCACAGAGCATGGCACCTGCCAGTGCTAACTTTTCCAGAATTAGAAGTGTAATGTGCCTCATGAGACTGCAGTATTGTTTCTGCCCTGCTAGCCATGAAAAGGGTGACTGTAGTGAGCAGATGGATTCCTTTGGATTATCTTGATTATTATGAATGCCCTGGTCTGTCAAAAATATTACTCAATAAAAAAAAAATATACTTCAAGAAAAGAAATCAAAATATATTGCTAGATGCATTCCAAAACACCTGAATGCATTACAGGATAGTATTACAGGAAGAGCAAGAAAAAATAGTTTAATTTATCTATATAGGCAATGAACAATGGATGTCTAAGCAACAAATCACCTTCATAAATTAAGAATGTCTCTCTCAGAAATATATGCTTTCAGTGCAGACTTTATACTTTTTTGATGAGGGGACATGGAAAACCACTAGGGTATCTATTAGGAAAGACTTATTTATTCCAAAGTAAATGATCCTAGGAAATCCTCAGAGAAGACTCTTATAGTATCTAGGACAAGCTCACATCAGCATCAAGCACAGAAAGACAATTGAAAGACAGATTTAGGACATCATCAATATGACTTCCATAACAAGTGATAATATGGATGCCATCTGGAAAACACAGAAAGGGAGTTGGATATGGATGAGCTTCTGTCATGTTGTTCTCTATTTTTTTTCTGCTATTTTTTGTGCAAGTTCCTAGCTGTGATTATTTTTTATATAATAAAAATCCTCATAATCTTAGCATGCTTATGGGTGGAGAAGTTCTGAGAATTAAGGGGTTTCAGGGAGCAAATGCTTAGTTGCTCAAGGTTTCAGAGAATGATTTTAATCTGGCTTGAATTGCCGTCATTTACTGTGATGTGTCCTAACAATTTTGAAACATATTTTTCACTGCCACAAACAGCAGAAAAGCTGTAAAAAGGTTGTGGGTTTCAGAGTATATTGTAGGTTGTTTTTATGATCAGGTTTACTTTAGTAACTTGTAATCCTGTAGGTTCCACAAGTACTTAAGCTGTCTGAAGACAAGCCATTCCTGCCCTGCCTGGTGGAAATACATGTCATGGAAATACATGAATTTCCTTCTGAAATTGGCACACCTGGGTAATTTAATTTGACTTAGTTCTTTTTTATACCACTACGATGGAACTCTAATCCTTTTAAAGAAGAGCACCTCATTTTATCACTTTCAAATTCACAAGCCCCTTCAAACTTGTCATCTTCCTGTTAGCAAAAAAGGGACCCTGCTAGATGTAATGGTAACCCCAATTTGTGGTAATAACTCGCTGTCTGAAGCTAGTTACAAGCTAAATTTCTTGTTCTCATTGAAACCACCTAAAATAAGTAGCTGTTGAGGCCTGCAATATAGAAAACTTATGTGCTTAGATTCTCGTAAATTCAGGTCCTGTTTAGCCTCTTTGTCAAAAGGGAGGCATCTGCACAAGGTAATTAACCCATCTATTGGTAAGTTGATACTAACAGAGGGCAGGCCAGGTGGCCAGCCCGGACTCTCCAAAGCACAGTGGCAGATCGCAAGCTAATGCTATCTGACACACTGTTTCACAAATTGGGCAGTCATAAATTAGGACTGTGTTTAGAACTGAAGTGTCATGACCGTGGGATACAGGATGTCTCCAGAAGTGTGTTTATATTCAGCTGAATCACCAGTGTGCCAAAGAAATTCATTGGAAAAGCTTTGCTGTAAACAGCAGGTTGTAGCTCAGGGGATAATGCCAGAGCACATGGCTTGTCAAGGGAATCAGCTTCTGACTCCTGCCAGCTGCAGACATGTCCTGGCAGCTCTGGCTGAACCAAACAAGGAGAGGACCTTGAGAATCTCCTTAAACACAGATAGCCAATAAAGTTTGTGGCTATTGTTTCTTCTGTTTGTTTTCTGAATCTACTTTCTAGTTTCTTAATTTGTTTTGCTTTTCACCTAGTCTTCTGGCAGATAACACCTGGCTTGGTAAATACTTTCAGCAGAAGCTGGCAATAGTTCAGGTGTCCTGACTTCAAAGGAGAGCAATATAACAAATATGCACTAGATTGCACCTAGGCATTAAGCCACACGGTGCTTAAATTAGACTTTTCTGCTACCTTCTGGAAGGAAGTTGTGCAAGGAGAAGCTATGAAAGAAGTGATGCCTTCTAAACAAGTCAAACTAGGAGAGAAGCCAGCTTAATACTGGCTAGATAAAAGATGAAATGTCAATAAAAATAAAAATTTAAAAATTTTTTTTAAAAAAGGAGCAGAAATGGAAAAGAAAAAAAAAGAGAACAAGAAAATCAGTCAACAATGCAATGAAGTTTTTGACCAAGAAGCCAATGGCAATAAGTTGGGGCAGCTTCTGAGAATCCTAGAACTAAGGTAAGGAAGCCCAGCACTGTGAAATATGATGATCTGTTACCTGAGGGCAGACAGATATTCAGGTACTTGAAAGAAGTTCTTATCAAACAAGCTCAAGTTGGTCACTTAAACAAATGCAGAAATTGAATTCTTTCATACAAAACACCATGAAGCTGATGCTGTAAGAACAGAAGAGGGTGGAAATAGCACAGAGAAGCTGAGGAGTGCTTTGCTTTGCTGGAAACGGGTTTCCAACATAAACCAGCAGTAGCCCAACTCACACTGCACAGGCTGAGACATGCACCTCTCATATTCTGAATCTGGTCTGTGTGTAGGCAGGAGTCAGAGAGAGCCTGCCTGGGGGCAGGAAGAGGCTTGCCTCCTTCAGTCTAAGGGTATGAACCCCATGGGACACCTTTAGTTAAAATACTGGAAACTTCCTCACATGAACAGGAAATAGACTCTCTCTTTGGCAAAGAGAGACCAGATTCTTAGAGAAGGCTGCCAGAAGGCAATTACTCTGGTTAAGTGCACAAGCTACTGGGATGGAGATATTGCTCAGTGTATTTAGCAAATTAAGTTATTTTAAGGAATAGAAATAGATTGCTCTTATTTAAAGGGTGGTGAAAAAGGAAGAAGCACTGGACTCTGTCTTTCATAAGTCAGGAAAAAACTACTTGTCTGAAAGAGGTAAGTAAATTAATGAAGGTATGACTGAGTGTAAATAGGAGTGTGATAGTACTAAAGTGATATGTGATACCTAAAGAGTGTGGTACCTAAAGTGTGATAGTATCCAATTTTCACTTTGCCCACCAAGAGATTTCTTGGACTGTATTTGTCCTCTCTGACGTATATGGATAATACACAGAAGCCTTTTTCATTTCTTTAAGGACTCCAAGTAAAGGAAGCACCAGATCTGAATATGCGTGGCCAAAGTCTGCCATCATCACTTAGCTGGAATTTCAAAACATTTATAAAATGTGAACTGATTCAGACAGGGCAATGCAGATTCAACCCCATTTTCATGGGTAAAATTTTCTAATTCAGCAGTAAGCTGAACACAAAGGGTTCATAAAGCTGTGTCAGGAAAGTTTATAAGGTAAATGCAAAGATAGGGGAGGATAAATCTGCTCCAATTCAACATTCCCAGTGCAGACATCTGCTTTGGCATTGGGCTCTCTCTGCAGTCAACTGAGAGCAACAGATGTTTCTGGGCATGACTCATCCCATTCGAAACCTGGTAATTGTGCAAACAAAGTGCACCTTGAAATTGCCACTCTCTCTCCAGTGGCTGGGGAGGGTAGACAGGGTGATCAGCTCAGCTGCAAAAGCTTCCTACATAGATGCACAAAAACAAATTAGAAGATTGAGTGTTGGACCATAAGACTTACAGAGGGCCAATCCAGCCTCAACCATTCCATGAAGTTCAGGTCAAGTACCAACAAGTAAAACTGGAGCAGCCAAAGGCAGCTGCCCCTTAGGTCACCCAAACTAGCTGTAAGTCCAGTCTTTCACAGAATTTTAAATGAAAGCAGGATGAGCATGAGGAGTCAGTGATATTATCCCTTAATTTACTCATCTGGTGAAAAAAATGCAAACTTTGACAAGAGAGTATGTACAGAGGCTCATAAAGTGATTGTCAGAAAATTAAAAGAAAAATTACTGAAGTGTCTGTCTTGTTACTGACAGCCTTAATTTTGTTAATATATTGATCCATGTGCTATTGGCCATCTTAAAGAAAATATCATCTGAAACTGTGACTCTTGGGAACAGAATATACCACCTCTTATATTCTGAGACTTAACCAACTACTAAATAATGGTTTTTATCCCTTGTGGACAGAGAAACAGTTGCTGAACTGATGTCCAAGCCACTGAGGAATATAAAGTGCCTCAGGCTGGAGGGAATAAATCTGCACCTGCCATAGGAAAAGGGAACAAAAAGAAATGGCATATTTCTGAGGGGATTATGATGGCCGAAGAAGCAGCTAGGAAAAGATCACCTTATTTGCCTGAAAGCCTCATTCTGCCACTAGTTTCTGGAAATAGATCAACTCAGAGGAGTAATTATAATAGTCTCCAAGCCATTTATGAGTCTGAGATTAAAATGAGCTGGTGGAGTGTGAAGAAATATGGAGGTGTGAGGAAAAGAAAATAATCCTCTGCGACTGCTGTCAGATACAGCATCCAACTGCCCATAGGTTGATTGCATTACAGAGGAAACGTAATTCATTTTGTAATCATCACAGGATTTTTTTTTTAGTATTCTTTAGATTTTTGTTTTAATACAATTACCTAGGCCCTCCAGGAGCATCTTGACCTGTGATGCTCATAATTCAATTGTCCTAAAGCATATTTACATGTTTGATTGTTTCTTTCCCCCTCAGATTTGCTGTGATGTCATCAGCAGTTACAAATGCTAGGCCAAAAAAGCATTACAAATGCTGGACCACATTTAGGGATTCTCAGCATCCCAAACCTTTGCAGCTTCTGAAATTGGGGCCTGTCCCCTTCTCATCAGGAATTCCTGTGGACTCTCTCCTGGGCTGGCAGAGCTACTGGCTTCCATCCTCAGTGGCCTTCTTCAGATTTACTACTCCATGCCTTCACCTCCAAACATGACTCTCTTTCAACTTTTATTCTCTGCTTTCTCTGCTGGCTGCAGTTGCTTTAAGCAAATGAAAAATAAAAAAAACAAGGGTGGTAGGTGCTGCTTTAAAAGGAGTGCCCCCAAAGGTTAACCTGCATGACTGTTGTAAGTGCAGCTGCTGTCACAGGAGCCTGGAAAGACCAGCCTCGTGACCCATTTTAAACACACAATCCCTGATTCATGGCAGAAATCTCATTATGGAC
>VWYI01007593.1:0-31522 GCA_013399455.1 Anthoscopus minutus | reverse complement strand
GAAAGAAAGAAAGGAAAACCCTACAGAAGTTGACTATTGGCTTATTTCTTTCTTAAGGGCCAAGGGCTGGATTTTATGATACCATATATGTTAAGGAATTTGTTTTTTATTTGAGAGATCTTTAAATTACATCCTATGTATTGCCATTTAAAATATAGGGGTTTTTTAATACATACAAAAAATAAATATATCAAAAATGCACAAAACTAGAAAACACAGAAATGTAAAATATCTATTATACTACTGCTGCTTTCTAATTACTGTTATTCTGATGTTTTTGTTGTTTTCATTCACTTTTCCATGTGGCATCCTTGCTTCCTCTTAACCATGTGTGCCCAGAACAAAAAGCCCCAAACTCTGAATATGATTCACTTTCTTGACCACCTCCACTGTAGTCCAGTTGTTGTCTGACTTTCAGCCAACTCTGAGTTTGCCCAGTATCCTATAGGTTAAACAGAAATAAAAACAATGGTGTAATAATGTGGTTTTTCTTTTATTACTCTTGTTGTTTTTGCTGGGTTTTTTGTTGGTTTTGTTGTTCTCACTATTAATATTGATAAATTCAAATTCATTGTCTTAAATTAAGTTGGCCTATTATTTTTACATAGAGAATCTTATAAAGTACTTGCTCAAACATAGTAGCTGATTTCACAACGTGATGTGTGCAGACTTCTGCATTTGAAGTGTACATATGTCACCAGAATTAAATCTTTCCAGTTAAGAGATAGCTTATGACATAAGTAAAATGGATTGGGTTTTTATTTTGTTGCTCAGGGTACCACTCCCCCACACAAGAAAGATATGGACTTAGTGGGGAAAGTCCAACTCAATGCCACAAAAATTATAAAGGGGCTGGATCATATCTGTAAAGCCACAAGAGCACAAGAGCAAAACTGTTTGGTTTTCAGTTTAAAGTCCAGTTATTTAAATGCCCCATTTAATTCCTGTGAGATATTACCAAATTAAAACAAAACACCACAAAGTAAAGAAATGGAACAGAAATGTGTGTTAATCACATTAAGCTAAATGTGTTTTTAAAGCAAAACTTGAAATATCCTAGGTTTGGAACTTTTAAAATTTTTTTTTCAGGTAAATCACTTCCTAAAATGAAGCAGTAGTTAACTATAAATATGTAGAAGTCTACAGGTAGCAACATCATGTAGCAGAAAAAATGTAAATTATTAGAAATTCCATTAAGTTATTTGCTTCAATGCTTCTCAAGGAAATAATGTGACACTTGTGATCCACTCATTGTGAAGTTCTTTGTGCTTGGTTTATGTCTTTTCATTGCTAACTTCACACAAAAACTGTGTTACTAACTGGCATGTCAGCCCCTACATTTGGTACATGACACACAGCTGAACTATTTGTTCTGACTTTTCTTTGTAAATTTAGCCTGTTTTCATAGAAAACCATTTCTGAATTGACACTGGCTTTCTCTGAAGATATTTTCCTGGTTTCTGAATGATTACAACTATAATTGAGACCCCCTCCAAACCCAGTCTTCTCACCAACCCCCCACCAGAACCAGATTTCTGATAGGAACTTGTGGACAAATGAGCCATAATTCCTGACTGATAATTCTGCAGTATAATCACTAAAAAAAAAAATCTGTGCAAGCGTCCAGCTGCCTGATCCTAGCAGCTTGTTCCCATCTTATATGGAAATTGTGCCTATATTACAAGAGGGAGCAGATGGCAGCATGACCAGACATACCTGGTGCAGTTTAAACTTAACTAGTTTGGGTAACCTGGAAGCCAAGTTCAAGAAAATTGTGCTGCTCTGAGGTTTATGGGCTCCCCTTAAGAATCTGAACTTCTGCATCTCTATTTTTGTTGATGCTGGATTGGTTTGATCAAAAGTGGTTGATCAGAAAGTCCTCTGTGCTACATATCTGACCACAAAGTGTTCAGAGTTTCTTTATAAATATGGTAAGCAGAACAGGTAACTCTAATCCGTGGGAGGCCTAGTTCTGGCCTCTTTCTGGATTTAAGTGGTCAGGTCTGATTGTATGGTTTGCAGTCAGTACCTGATTTCTGCCGAGAAGAAGCAATAAGTTCTTGTTTAAGCCAATATGTCCTTTTTAAATCACCGTAGCAATTGAAATCTTTCACCAGGGAGAAAACAGGCAACAAATTGTCCCATTCTTTTTCCTGGTAAAGTGAGTTGCCTGATCTTTAGCAGAGATGTTGCTGGAGTATATCACGGTGTGGAAAGGTGAAATGTGTCTAGCACAAGGCAGGGTAATCCATTCCAGACTCATGTGTAATGCAGGGGAAACAGGTGCAAACAATTGAGCTCGCTGTCAGTAAGCCACAGTGATCGCTTTTGATATCTTAATCATTAGTTGATCCGTGTGCAACATTGGCAACATCACTGTCATAGCTGACTGCCTTCTGCACATCTGTAAACCTTTTCTGGGTGCTTCTTGATGTGTGTGTGAGTCCATGAAGTCCTGACATCACGAGAAACTAAATTGGGCATGATTGCTGTCATTTCCGTTTTCCTGCTAGAGAACCAGAGTTGACAAATGTCAATAACTGCTAATAGCTCACTACTGTTTGTCAGATGCCACACAGGACAGGTGTGAAGAGAAAGCAGTGTGTTTCTCTGAGCACCACTCAGCAGCCAAATCATCTGTGAGACTGCTATCTAATTGCTTTTGCAGATAGAGGAGTTGCAATTTCTTCACTTCATGACCCCAGTAAACATTTGGCATTAAGCATGTTCCCACTGTATCTACTGACCTCCAGCAAACTGTGCTGCAGATTTCCTTACAGGTAATAATAGTTCAAAAATAAGTTTAGCCCATAGAACGGCTTTAGGTGTAATGCTATCGGCCAGCAAATTAGCCACTTCCTCTCTATTTTCCTGCAGAAAACATTAATTATTAATAATTATTATAAATATTATTAATTATATATACTTAATTTATGATCTTCCCACAAAATGTGACACTGAAACTACTGACACAAGCTGCTGTGGTGGGTGCTCTTTTTCTACCTCCATGAGGTTGTGCTAGCTTGAGGACAGAAGGTTTTTACAGAGTTCAAGAAGATCTGTGCATTCTGCCTATTTTAAACTTCAATTTAATTTTGAAAAAATAAAATGGGGTTTGTATCTCTACACAGAGGTTTTTAATCTCTTGTTTATTTTCACAGAAGGTTTTAACATGAAAATTGTGTTGCCTCAGAAGGAATGCTTGTTCATGCAAAACTATAGACAATGCTGTATATGCTTCATTAATTTAATCAATTAGATTAATTGATTAATCTAATTGTTTTGGATTCCTGTTTTACATTATGAGAGTGAATATTTTGCCTGACTATGAGGTACATTTCAGTAACCATTGAATCAATTAGTTCTTAAATGATTTTAAAGCATTTTTTGATAATAATACCATTTCAGGTTTGACATGCAGTCTTTTATTTCATGCTGTTATATGACTGCAACATGTTTAGTCAGCCTTCTCCTACATTCACTGCATATTTCTTCTGACACACTTATTAACTGCCCCAAGAAACCAGACTAAAGAAGTTACTTGAAGCATTTGATTTTCCCCACTCTTTGATCCTATATGACTCACTGATTTATCTGAGGTAGATAATCCCAGGTATCTATCTTCTAAAAAACACCACAGTGAAGGCTTCCATGAAGATTTGATATTTTCATAAAATATCCATAGAATTTTTGTATCCTGGACAATATAACAAAATTATGGGGAATATGGCTGATAGATTATACCAGACTCAAAAAAAAAAATCCTTCTCTAACTATTTACCAAGGAAAGAAGCAGATGGCAGATAAAATCTACAAGGGTTTTCCCCACAAATGTAATCAGAAAATACAGAGAAATTGACCAGCCTAATTTCTTGTTAAAGCTGAAAAAATCAAAAAATATTCATTTCAGGTTGCCAGGATTTGTTCATCTCAATTACCCATTGCATCTTCATTTCAAAGGTGTCACACAAGTTGGTTATTTAGCAGGATATTTAATTTCAGTTGGTTCAGGAGCAATGTACTCTGATTATAAGGAACACATTTGCTTCATATAAGAATTAATAAAACAACAAACTTAGTACTAATGTTGAAGATGAGAAAGAGCCTGTGTCTGTTAGTGCCTCAGCTTCTCTGTTCATGGAATACCATAGTAAAGAATGACAAAATCTCCTGTGGCATTACATAACCTATCTGTTGGATTCTCCATACTGTTACATCAGTTTTGGTGACTTTATGGAAGAATATCCAACACAGTACTGATGTTCTCATAGAGTTTGAACACAGAGCTGAATATTACTATAAGCCATTATTTAGTCTTTCTCCTGCCCTAAGGAGGATCATCTAAACAAGGCTTGAACCATGTTTACTAGATTGTCCTAAAACCTTCCCATAAGGAAGATGCTTTCCATTTCTTTTCCTGCCAGAGACTGATTAGAAAGATGTTTACCCCATGACAGCACTCAGATTCAAATAGGTGGTTAATTATAGCCCCGCATTAAACTATATCTCTTCCCAACTTATAAAACCAGATGAGACACCTTTGAGTTTTAGAATTGATAACCCTTAGAATTTTAGGTTGTAAGAGGTATTTAAATATCTGTATATGTTATACGGGACTTATTTTTATACATATGTATATGTAGACAATTTTCATTTAATACACGGGTGTTTACAGGCAAGTTTAGACAAATTAATTTACATGTGATCAGAAGTAGCATCCAACACCTCTCTTAAATCACTGTCCCTATAAATACATACAGCTAATACTTCTATTTCCTCCATCTTACCTTAAAAAGATATCTTATTAGGTCTGAGGATACATGTAATTTTTTGATTGGTAAGTGACTAGCTCCTTTCCTATGCCAGAAACAAGCAAGTCATATCTCTGGGATAAGGAATTACAGCATCTTCTTTCATCCAACTTTCACTATCAACCAAACATAAGAATGTTATAGGAGAACACGGCTGCCCTGTCATTAATACCCACAATGATCAGATTATCTCAATAATAAATTAAATTTTACTACTTTCCTTCACAAATACGCTCTTCCATTTCTAGTTTTTCCTGCTTTCTATCTAGGAATTTTTTCAGAGGTATTCTGTCTTGACTAGGAATCTGCAAAGTGTCCTCTGTGGTCCCAGGAAGCTCACAGCTTACAATTTGAATGAAAAGCTTTAATTCTGGATTTGTTTGACAAATTTTCAAAGGCACAAAGCTCAACACATTCTCTCATTTTGCAAGTTATATGTTTTTATGTACTGCTATTTTTTCCCAATGGGAAGATTTAACTCCTAGTGGTAACCCTTTGAAACACCTGGCTCAGGAGAGTAAAAGAAAGGAAAGCTTGATTTATAGAGGATGCCAGTGATTTTCATCTCGCTGTGAAACTTGGCTCTGTCCATCTGATGCCTTTTAAAGCACAACCATGTGTGAAAAATAATGAATCTTTATAACTTCCTTTACTTTTTAAAACAAAAAGGTAATGTATTCCTTTCAAAAGCTGATTGCTGTTCTTTGTCTTATATTTCCTTTCAAAATATATTGCTATATACAATATGGATCATTTAGGATGGAAGTTGATAGATAATCCAGAAGTACATCCTTCGTGGTTCTATAATATCATAAATAAATACTAAAGCATTAGAAAAACATATCTGGACAGCATGATTGACCTTTGAAAGAAAAGCCTTGTATGACCAGAAGGAACTTATGTAATTATATGTAAAATTGTGACCATACAGTCTAGTCCAGCTGTTCACAGTGACATAATGCCATGTGTGTATTCTACCTATCCAGTCACATCCGTCCTCTCCGAACTGTGCTGCAGTTTGCACCTAATCACATCTGTACTTCAGATTACCCACAGCACCCCAGCCTGTGTCTGCCCATAGCCCAGTGGCTCTCACCAGATTCAGGAGAAGCCCCAAGGCAGCAGAGCTGAGGGAGCCCCAGCACGTCAGGGGGTTTCTCGCCCTGGACACCTAGATAATGGATATTAATGGGTTATTCCTAAGCGTGGCCAGAGGAGTGTTCCTGGAGCTTGTGCTCTCTGCCAGCCCAGGGGTTGCTGGGGCAGAGCAGGAGAGAATTTGCATTTCACAGACAGGCAGGTGCAAAGTTATGTTTGCCCATATTTTGGCTGAAAATTTGTGTCAGAGCATATAAAGAGACTGCCAGCACAATGCATTAAGAGCCTCATATAGAGACAACCAGCACAGGCTGTGCTGCACTACTCTGCTGCTGTGGAGAGGCTGGGAGTATTGCAGGCTTGAGGATCCACAGTCAAATCTACAAATCTGACAAATAAGTTTTTGGTTTGGCAGCCAGCTTTATCAGATAAACCAAATAATTCAAACTTACAGAGTAACATTTTTTTGGCACATTCCGCTGCATGTACCAGTAATGAGACATAATGTCTATATTAGAAGTTGAGATGGAAAGATATAAATGATAGATCAGATGTCTTCAACATAGATTAAAATGCTTAGTCTGAAAAAGAGGCAATCAAGGCAGTAAAATGGCAGTATTCAAAATCTTGTGTGATATGACGTTGAATGGAAAGCAGATGTTTGCTGTTACACATGATAATAAAATTCTGTGGCATCAATTAAAAATATCTGGAATTGTACTCAAAATTAATAAAAGAAGATTAGCCCTATCCTTAGAAAATCCCTAGAATATAATGGATTCTGGGAGGTTACATGGGATTAAGCACTGACTGTACAACTCAGGGGGAAAAGCTCCATTGAGGGGTATCGGAAAACCTGATAGTTTGTCAAAGTGAGTAAGATCTGAGCTGCAAAGAGGTATTTGCTCTGTTCTCTTACATCTCCATAAGCATCTACCATTTGATGCTACTGAAAACAGAATAGTGGACTAAATTAGCTTCTCATCTCCTTGATACCTATATATTGATATATATTCTTAATTGCACTGCAGGGAAAAAGGGGGGCACCAAGAAGTTTAGCAATTAGTTGGCATTTCTGCTATTCTACAGTGATATCTGGCATGTACTCAGAGAAACAAAAGATTTTTCAAGATAACCAAATGTGGAGAAATTAATTTCCAGTTCACTTTCAGTCAAATCCAATCCTTTGGCTTTGATCACAGCCTCAGCATTTGGCCTATTTATATGAACAACTTCCTCTCTACTTTATCAGTTTGTTCAACCAGGAGCACCACAACTCTTCAGAAACTCCTGTGCAGACAGAAAATGACAAATACTTCAAAATTAAGGAAGCTCTACCGCTGAGCCGATAGAAAGGGTACTCTTGAAATTTATCTGCAGGCCAGGTTACCACAGTAAGCTAGGCTTCTGCAAGCACATGAGGAATAAGAAATGATCCAAAACCTGCAAAAAGGTTGTCCTTGACTGCTACAGCCAGACTAGCCTTTACATCTGTAATTCACATTGAGGAGACTCTGGAAAGAATTAATTGTTCTGGAAGAAGCTGGATAAATCATGTTTTAAATTATTTTTGTGGAAAGGGAGCCCTTTAGTCTATTAACAAATGGCTTGCAAACTGACCCTGTGTTCTATTTATGTATTAACTGAATAGTTTAATGCATTTCAGCTTTTTGTGAGTTGTTCCAAAACAGTCTGTCAATGGTTACATGAGTCATAGGTCATTGTCTCTGAGAGCCAATTGGGTGACTGGAGGTTTTAATAAGAAGACAAAATGTGAAAAATAGCACCCAGAGAATAAAACACTTAAAAAGGTCTGTGCCAAAATATTAATCAATTATGATGAACTGCTTTAGTTTTGAGAATTACAGCCTTTTATGCCATCTGAGCATTCAAAACACATGGGTGACATGACCCGTAAGTAACAGTTAACTGGATTCACCACTTCAGCTTGGACTGCTTCAAACTCTACAGACACATCTATTTTATGTGATTTGGGTCAACACATAAAGCATGTTTCTTAGAAAACAAATTTTTCATTTCCTGTAAACTGTTAAAGGCAGACAGTAAATGCATGGCTTTGACCACAGTTGATCCAAGCTGTTTCTTCTTGCTTCTCATTCAATGGAGAGCAGCTGCACAAGCAGACTAAGTTTAAGAAACACAGAAGTCCTGCTGCAGAACCACATCCACTGCCAGGCCTCGGATTTCCCTCTGACGAGCCCCAGAGGTACTCACACACTACACAACAGGTGACTCGGCTCAGGAATCTCCCTCCCAGGGCCTGCTTTATGAAATCAGTGCAAATCAAACTACTCCTTTTCATCCCAGCAGGGACAAAATAGCTCTTCGGGAGCCTCATCTCCTTTGCATTACCACATCAAGCTTGTTGTTGCCATACTTTCCCCATCCTTGCCAGCTTTTGTTCTTCCTGCCCTTGACACAGGATATGGCTTTGCAATTTTTAAAAGGGATTGTTCCTTGGAGCAGTCGTGATTTCAGTGCAGGCAGTGAATTCCCTAGCCCATCTGCAAGTCCTGCCATGAGCTGCCCTCAGGATCATGGCCTCCCCAAACACACGCACTTGCCACAGCTTGCCCCCAGGACTCCCATGAGCCATGTGCCCACCTTGGATGTTTGCAGCCCATGGCACCCAAGCCATTCTTCCTGTCAGCCCCTTTGGCTCTATTCCTTCAGAAACTTTGACCTTATTCCTCCAGCATCTTTGACCTTATTCCTTCAGCATGCTACCTTAACTGCTTCCTGTCCTTGTGCCAGGGTTTCAGCTTGCAGGTGGTTGTTATGAGCCCTTTCCTCTTGTACACAGTGAGGACACTTTTCCAACAGGTCTTTCTCACCCTGCAGAAGGCTGCAGTCACTCAATAGTTATTCAAGTTGACAACTATAATGGGGATATCTATGTTACACATAGACATCTATCTAATTGCCAAAGTCAGATGAGATGAAACCCCTCTGAGTCTCTAAACTCTGGAGTAAAACTGTGTTTCCTGAAGGCCAAAGCAAGCACAGAGGATATACTGCCTCAGGGCCCACGGCTTTGTTCAGCATGACCAAAGCAATCCTTCATAAATCATTATCTTAAAAGCAGCAGTGATGGGTTTTAAATCCTCATTCAAATGCTAAACATTCAGTTCCCCGGCTTAAATATTTGGTTCTTTGGCTCCTAAGCCATAAAAAAGCTTCTCTTTTAATGTTTCCTTCGCAATTTTTGAGGACCTATAAATTTTTGGGGTTCAGTTTAAATTTAAAGTAACTGGATTCTCATGAAACTCTCCCTGGGACTTTTAAGGGAAACATCACAACAGCAATCAGTCTTGAGAAGCATTTGCTTTGCCTTTCAGAGGCATTTAACTCTCATATAAATCATGGCATTTGAACTGATTCCTTGACTCACTATTAGTGATTCCAGAACAAAAACCAGAAATACAGTTGAAATTTAGGCCAAATCCACCACAGACTGAAGGAAATGGTTATGAGATCACTTGCACCACAGTGAGGATCCCTGGGGCAGGCAGTGGGAAGGATGCTTGTAAGTGCAGTTAGAAACCGCGTCAGTTATACTGACTGTCAAATGTATCACTTTATTTATAACCATACCTAGCGTAAATGGACTTTTTGTCTTTTAACTTGATTTTTAGTATCTGTGTTGTCAGGAGTTGAATTTGAAGACAAGGAAAGAAAATTTTCAGCACTTCTGAAATAAGACTATTTTTGAAAAAAAGCACAGGTAAAAAAACCTTTTGACTGTTCAGACCATTCATCTTGCACAAAATCATAGATTCATAGAATGATTTCAGTTGGAAGTGATCTTAAAGATCACCTATTTCCAAACCCTCCTGCCACGGGCAGTGACACCTTTCAGTAGACCAGGCTGCCCAGGCTTGATATTGCCTGGCCTTGAAGAGATGTAGCATCAATAAATTCTCTGGCCAACTTCTTCCAGTGCCTCACCACCATCCAGGCAAAGAATTTTTGCCAAATTTCTAATCTAAACCTACTCATTTTTAGTCTGAATCCATTCCCCCTTGTCCTGTCAATACTTGCTCTTGTGAAATATCCCTCTCCAAATTTTCTAGCAGGCTCCCTTTAGGTACTAGAAGGCCAGGATTAGATCACATCTAAGCTATCTTTTCCAGGCTGAAAAATCCAACTCTCTCAGCCTTTCCTCATGGGAGAGGTGATCCAATAATTTTAGTGGCCTTTGTTTGGACTCCCAACAGGTCAGTGTCCTTCCTATGCTGGGAACACCAGAACAGAACACTGCAAGATCCTGGGCTCTTGCGTGATTCTTGCCAGTGGTACATAAAACCCTTGGGACTAACTTCACCTTTTGATGTGGAAAAGAAAACAAACACTGAGGAGGACTCTCCTCCAATCTCTTTTCATTCCATATCACACAGAAAGATTTCATTTTTTTTACATTATCTGGGATGTGTGTGAGACAGATAATGCTGTGTGATTTTTTGTGTTCATTACTTTCAGAATATTAAGTGTATGGAACACTGCAGCAGCGTGATTTTAACTTTTAAAGGGCCTTTTATTTACAGCCATTAAGTCAACCAGTGTCTGAATGAAAGAGCAAACCACCTAGCCCCTCAAACAGTTGATATTTAATCAGACAGCAGTTGTCCACATCAATTAGATTGAGGGATAATTTGGATCTCCATTTGCCCTGAAAACATCTGATAGGTGTGAGAGATGAAAGTAGCAGCTGACCTGACTTCCTGTTCTTTAGATCAAGAGTTATCAATAGGTCAAAAAGACAAAACTTCAGAGCAAATTACTTGAAGGAATCTGTAGCTGCTCCCTGGAGCAATTTGCCAGTGGTTTTGCATTGGCACAGAAAGATAAGGAAGCTACAGCTACCAGTGCAGATGCAGTATTCAAGTGAGTAGGCATAGTAGGACACCTGAGGATAATATCACAAGGAAGTTATACTACTCAGAGGATTCCTAGATCAAATATATCACAGATCAATGCTCCTTGGGATGGATGGGATACAGACCAGAAGAGCTGAGGGTTGTGCTAAAGCCTCTTTGGACCACCAGAATGGTTTTACAAGGACTTGCAATCACATCACTGTCTACCTCACCTTTGCTCTGTATTTAAGTAGAAGAAATACGTAGCTGAGTTTAGCAATCTTTGTAGGAATGCTTGGAAATTTCCACATTTTCTCCTTAAATCTGTTTTTCTATTGTGTTTTTGTACTCATTTTTATTTAGATTTTTGTTTTATTTTTTGAGTCAACAGATCATATCGCTGGAGGAAGATTATATAATTGTGAAATCATAGAGACCAGAGATCCCATAAGTACTCTCCAAGGCATAGCCAACACAGAAATGGAAAGAAATGTTCTCCCAAGGCTGGTGCCTTCCAGACAGTTATAGTCTTCAATGTTCTGTCAGCTTCTGTCTTGTACATAAACCATAAGACATATGGTCTCTTTGCATCATTATTTTGCAGCTGCTTTTATTGCTTCATCATTGACACTAGAACTCGAAAAGCAGGTTGGAAGTAAAAACATTCACAGTTGCTGGAAACATGACGGTTAACCTGCTTTTCTTAGGTTCATAATTTTTCTGTATTCTGTAACTGGTCTTCAACCTGTTCAAAACTGTCAGCCATGACGCAGGGAGAGCGGCAACAATGGTGCCAAGGCCTTGGGTAATCTTTTGTTTTCATAGGTATCTCATCTTTTTGTAGTGTGGTCCAAACACAGGCATAGAAAAAGGGGAAGGGGGAACCTGCCTAAAAAGATGACTATACCTCACCTAGTTCTCTTCCTACCCCTCAAGACATTTTCCACGTACGTAACAGAAACCAGCGGAATGACTCTGCTGAGACTTCTTTGTCCTAAGCCTGTTGGTGGTGAACACGCAGGGGCCAGTGAGAAGGCTCAGGTGATATAGATCAAGTCAGGTCAGGTGAGCCATAAGAAATAAGTCTGTAGGTAAGGAGAGACTCTCCAGGCCCAAACACTGCTGAGACTTTGCTGGCCTTCTTCACTGCAGCTTCTTTCTGCCATGTCGTGGCATGGACATGAGTCCATGTGGAGGGACATGAGTGCTGGTCAGTGCAGCACATGGCAGCCACCTCAGCAGGAGGAGCATTGTAAGAATTACCCTGACTGCTGTGTAAAAATCCCCAAGACATAAATTCCTTTCTCCCAGCAGCAAAGCAACTTCCCCCCACCCCTAAAAAAAAAAGGCTGTTTGCATAATTTTTTACAAGCTAGTTCTTTTAATATTTCTACAAAGCATGATTTATTTCCTTTACTTCAGCTTTGGACTGGAATTACACTTTTAGTTCATGTTTCTATGTGCTTCTAATGGTTTTTGGCCATGTACTCCACAGCTGATGTTGTAATGGTGACTATAAATACTTTTATTAACAGAGAATAATTTGGTTTTTCATTCCAGAAGCCAGTCTGCCCCTGAGGTACCTTTGCTAAGGTAAAACCCCTGCTCCCTTCCCACCCTGGGCTGATTGATTTCAAAACCTTCCCAAACACAAGGAGGGGGAGTTCTTTGATACATCTCATCTATTTGCCACAGCGATCTGTCTTGTGACAAAGTAAACACAAGAAGATGTCAAAATGTCCTGCTTTCTCTGGTTAACATTATTCACAGTAGATACAGTGTTTATGTGAGGGAGTGAAGAGACTTTAAAGCAAAAGGTAAAATATAATCAAGGAAGGTTGGAAGGTTATTTAGATATATATCAGTTTAAGGCTTTTGATATAACATCATGGTGTCAGCTCGGGTTAAACCCTTAAGATTCAGACTGAATATAAAAGGGATAGTCCATCATGGAGAATGGGGTTTCCAGAGATCTGTAAGGTTAATCTAAATTATCCTGGTGATTAGCCCTGAGACAGTGAATGGTTCCACAAACATCACTACTGCTGTCCCAGGAAGCCATGTGATACCTTCAAACCTCAGTTAGCATTTTCAAGGATACTAATCCTGATCTCACTAGTGAGGAGAGGACATAATTTTATAGGTGAGGCAGTCACTCTCTCTCGGGGTGAGTTATGGGGCTGGGCTGGCAGTGGAACAGGAGCATACAAGTTACAGGTCAAGCTCTTCAAAGGCTGTCAGCTCAAGCAAATCCACTCTGAAAATTTAAAGCTCTTCATCCTGAAGCATCAAGCAATTTATTCTGTTTTAGAAGAGAAATAAACTGTGACCTTGTTTCTTATATTTCTAGCTACTATCTTTGACTTATTATACTTGTCATTCAACTACTTTGTGAGAAGTACATAGCATCAGTAACATGGAAGAGTTCCCAGAAAGCTTTTGAGTACTTACTCTGCATGTTGAAGAGAAAGATGCTAAACTACCTGCTCTTTTGGCACCAGAAAGTGCAGATTGCTGTCTGCAGAGATTTGCTACACAGATTTAATTCCAGGAGGCTTTCTTAAAATTAACTTTGCATGCAGCTGCTGAACACAGGTATCCAAAAAATGACAGTATCATGACTGTAAGTGACATCTGTGTATGTAATTTTCCTCCCTGCCATGTGCCTACAGTCCACCCAATACATATGGTTTTCTTAATACAATATAAACATCGAGTTTTCACTTTTCATCCCCAACTTACTTTATAAATTACATAAGGAAAACCTGCATAGACTTCAGATTCCAGTTGTGCAAATATTTGCTTCAGTGCAATTTTAAATGAACACAGTGAATTCCCGTTGTTAAAAGTAGATTGAAATGGAGCTGTGGACACAAATAGGCTTGTAATAAATTAGGAAAACTTGGAGTACATAGGAAGTGAGATGACATGGGCAGCATGAAATCATACAATGACTAAAGCTAAATTTTAATTAAAAATTTGGATAATATCAGACTACCAGGTACTTTCAAAAGCATATTTCATTGATTATGAGCACTATCATGGTAAGAAAAATGACAGAGTAAGAATTGAAATAAAAATAATGTGTAGTTATGAAAGGATTGGACCAGTGCTGATTATTTTTAATTAATTCTACTTTTATGTACAATTTGTTACAATTAATTATGGTTAATTACAATTTAGTTAAATGTACTTTTAAGTGGTGGAAGAGGAGTAAACAATGCAGTAAAATTCAGGTCATTCTAAATAAAAAAAACTGTTCTGAAGCCAGTGGGAGTTTGTTTTAAATGCCTAGAACTGCAGAAAACTAGAGGCACATGTAACAGTTTTCTGTTTTATTTAACTTTCTTGTTCAAAATGGAAATTATGTCGGAATCAAGGAGTAGAGAAGTCTGTTTCTGACTTGAGTATCCCTGGGAATGTTCTGTTTAACACAGTCCCCTCCAAAATATTTTTTCCTATAAGAACATGTCACACTATTGGTATTCCAAGTCTAGGAAAGAAGGGAGGTGACAGCCATGACCATTCAGGCAGGCTCATATTTGCACCTCTTTGTTCTTGTTACCAGCCAACTCTAATTATCAGCTGAAGTGACCGAAGTTTTGAAACATGCAGACTTCATTTCTTGTTTCTGTTGAGAGCTGAAATTGTCAAATACCACAAAAGAGACAGTTGGTCGCAATTTCAGCTCAGTTTTACAGATTAAAAAAATGTGGACAAGTTGATCAGTCTTCAAGTAAACAGACAAACAGTTCAAAGCACAGAGGTAGATCCAAACTGAGAGCCTGGATCTACTGCATTTCACTGATGCTTGGATCCAGAGCCAAAAATCTCAGTGTGTACATTGTGCCTCATTGTGTACAAAGGGATGATCCAAACCCATTCCCAAATCACCTTTCTTTCCTTCTTCCTCCTCAAGCTGTGAAGGTGTTTGACTCTGAAACCAAGCACTGCGCATCATTTCTCATGTTGCTCTCCAATTGGGTGGCTGTTAATAGTTGAAGATAAACACAGATCCTTTGAGGCTTGGCCAGTGAAGAGCCAAAGGTTGTAGACTTAGCCATGATCTCATGAGACAGTAGATCTGTGTCTGCTCCAAAGGGAAAAATATTTCAGATGGCAATATGATCTACTTTATTTTTATCAGTGAATAGAGTGGTAGTAAGAGGTTCAGCACTTTTTAGGCTTAGATTTTTAGAGGCAACCAGTGATTTGGGGTTCTCAGTATGAAACACCATATGCTTGATTTTTCAGAAAAAGCTAAATATTTTAATGTCTTAGAATTGCCAGTTTTGGGGGGTTTGGGGTTTTTTTGTGTGCTTTAAAGTGTCAAGTGAAAATTTCCAGAAATATCAAAATGATGCTGCAGTAGACGTGATTTCTGTAAAAAATAGTCTTCTACTTTCTCATGTCTGTGTAGTGAGCATTTTTATAAGAGATGTCTACATATTTCTTGAAAAACTCTTTGTTGATCAGTATTGTTAGATTCAGTCTGATTGGTGAGCAACTGCATCAGCTGCTAAATTATAAAATATATTCATAATAAAATTACCTGCGTCATAGGATCACAGACTTGTTTGGGTTGGAAGGGACCTTAAAGATCACCTCGTTCAAACCCTCTGCCATGGGCAGGGATACCTTTCAGTAGACCTTGTTGCCTGGAGTCTATCCAAGCTGGCCTTGAATATTGCAATGGATGGGACATCCACAGCTTCTCTGGGTAACTCGTTCCCGTGCCTCCCCAAGCTGAGAGAGAAGAATTTTTCACCAATATCCCGTTTTATCCCGGCCGGATTCCCGGGAAGGGCGCGGGAAGGCGGCGGTTCCGCGGGGAGACAGCGCCATCTGCCGGCCGCACTGCGCGGGCTCTGAGGGGGCGCGCTCGGGGCCTGCTCTGTCCCCGCCGTGTCCCCGCCGTGTCCCCGCCGTGTCCCCGCCGTGTCCCCGCCGTGTCCCCGCCATGTCCCTGCGGTGTCCCTTCTCTGTTCCCGCAGTGTCCTCGCGGTGTCCCGTCTCCCTCCCCGCCGTGTCCCTGCTCTGTCCCTGCGGTGTCCCGGCTCTGTCCCTAAGGTGTCCCTTCTCTGTCCCCGCTGTTGGTGTCCCCGCGGTGTCCCCGCGGTGTCCCTGCGGTCCTGTCCTTGCCTGGCGGCGCGGCGATGAGGCCGCAGCGGCACGCTGCACATCCCGGCGCTGCTGCAGGGCCCGCTCGCCGCTGATCCCGTAGACAAAGCCAGAGCAGCTTCTGGCCTCCGGAGAAAACGTGTCGGAACAAATCGGCTGGACAAGGAGAGAAGTCAAGATAGTGCTGCTCTAAGAACTGAGGGTCCCACTGATCAACAGGGTTTAATTTACAAATTGTAACCACAAAATTAGGTCGATGCCTGAGTTTATAGGCTTTTGTCAATTATATGCTCTGCATAAAGTACTGAGGAGATGTCTTTAAACTTCAGTGTTGGTCAATGTACGTTATTCATCTTTGTTATTTTATGCTCCCCTTGTTTCAGTGCTGCAAGCAGGTAGATTGTCCTTTCTTATCAGTGCTCCAAGAGGCCAGACAGTACCTTCAGAAATACAGAATAATGAAAAAACCAAGCGATTATGACCCAAAATAAAAATTTGAAAAATCTCCTATTTCTTCTGACATTATTCTGCAGCAAAAAGAATGCTGTGAGAAAGGCTTTCCAGTGCTTGAATTAGCGATCAACTAACTTGGGTTTCAGCACGTAAGAATTATAAATGTTTGGGGTTAAAAGGGACCATAGAGATTGTCCAGTTTCAAACCCCATGCCATAGGCAGGAGCACCTTCCACTAACAAGGTGCCCATGGCCCCATCCAACCTGGTCTTGAACACTTCCAGGCATGGAGCATCCACTGCTTCTCTGAGCAACCTGTTCCAGTTCCTCACCACCCTCACAGTAAAGAATATTTTTCTAACACCTAATCTAAACCTGCCCTCTTCCATTTTGAATGCCACTTACCATTTGTCCTGTCCCTACATGCTCTTGTAAGTAATCTCTCCCAGAAATAGGAAGACATTTAATGTTGACAATACTTAGTGATATTTAGAGCTAATGATCATTGTATGTTCATCAGAAAGCAATACTGGGCCTCAACATATTTATCCACAGTGGAGCCCCACTGTTGTCTGTATCCATGTCACTCCTCTGGCAGCAGTGAACTACAGCTTTCTTCAAAAGTGTTAATTTCAAATGTGGGAACAAACTGAATGCAGATACTGACTCAGTTCTTGATGTTACATGTGAGGATATTATAGATCTCAATTAAACACTTAACAAAAGATCAGATATCTTTCTGACAGATAACCACTGCAGCCTTCTCTTAGATTGCATGGCTGAAGTAAAGCTTTCAGAAGAAAAATATAAGTGAATCTAGATAAGATTTTAAAAATATTTTTACCCTTCTTTTTTTTTTCTTTTATTTTTTTTACTTTTTTGGCTCCATAATTATATATGCTGGTTATAAATACATATGATAACCTATCCAAGGACTAACCCAATCAGGAAATATTTTTGTGGATTCCTTGCAGCACCAGAAATGTACAGTATCATACCTGAAATAAATTCAGTGCAAAAAACTTGGTTAAAAAGTTAGTTAGGGCTTTAAATGTAATCTGGATTTGGCTTAAAATCTAGAATTGTTTTGTGTTTTCTCTGGTCTTTTCAGTTATAGCTGGTCTCATGGACTCTCCAGAGGAAAACCACTCATGGGAATCTGCTCTGCTAACAGTCACAGAGGGATGAGAAAAATAGTTAACATGCTCATTTTTGTTTTCACTCAAGATGGTGAAATATAGCATTAATCTTTTTTGGAACTTCATATGTTGCTGATATTGCACTGTCAGTCTATATTTAATAAGTCAGGCACAGTTTAAAGAGAGAGGAGTATTTTCATTGTTTGACTGGTTGATAGAATTGTCAAGTGCACCAGGGCACTGGCAGATGACCAGACTTTTCTTTTGTTCCATTGCTGAGGAACAGCTTTGGGACACTGATCACAGAGAATTTCAGTGATAAAGTGGTATTTGTTGCATTTTTCAGGTGAGAAAGATTTTCCACAAGTCCTTCTCCTTTCTTCCTTGCAGCACTTTGTCTCTTTCCCAGTAAATTTCCCTGCTCCCTTGGACTCCTTCCAGCCAATTTAAGCCACCACCATCATATCAGCCTTTTTCTGTGTGGCAGCACAAGCTGTGACAGCAGATGCAGTGCCTGGGGTATACTTATTCCCATTTGGCATGTTCCTCTTACCTCCAACTTGTCTCTGCTGGACTACCTCAGATGCTGGTGTAAGGCAGAAATCTGAATTGTCCTCAATCTATTCACTCCCAGTTTCTCTCCCCAGCCCAACTCATCCTGATGGGGAATAGCAATGCTCTGGCAGTCACCACAACCACTCCCTCCACAGCTCTGAGCAGGGCACCTTCCAAGCCACTGTCATAAATCTGGGGTCATGCCAGAGAGATTGCCATTTGTTGCATGTAGAAGGTCAGGAAGATGCATAACATTTTGTAAGGCAGAAGCCTAGGAAGGAATTTTAAAGAAAAGAATGTGGGCAAGGGATCAGGAATTGCTATTTGAGATATTTTACAACTTGAAAACAAAGAAGCTTAGATAATAACCAGTGACAAGCTTAATGCCCTTTCTAAATGACAAGAATAGTGTAAGTCTCTGCTACTAATACAGTCCTTTCAACTCTGTTCCTCCCCATTCCATGTATGTACAAATACATACCTCATATAAAATCATATACATACAGATAAAATCTCACCTGATTTCAACTATGGTCTCTGTCAAGAAGGATCTTCCACAAAAATGCTGAAGACCTGGTGCTCTGTATTTTTGAAAGAGTGCAAGCTCCAAAGCACTATGTTACAAGAGCAAGTCACCTTGCCCTGGAGTATTATTATGAACTTGATAGCCCGTCTAGAAATGAGACCGCAGTGAAATGAGGTGATGCTTTGTTTATGTGAAAGAATGTTTGTACTAGAGACCAAATTTTTATATGTATATAATCAGCCCTAATAGATCATTATCAAACTAAAGTAAACCTCTTAAATGCTCAATTTGTGCGTGTGTAAATGAAGCTCTGCAGAAAGGCCTCAGGACAGAATGAAGTTTATGAGATTGTAAATGAGCTCTATTTATAAAACTGTTTGGAAATGAAACAAAGGGCTGTTTATCTCTTGTTGTACACAAACCATCATCCCTAGCAAACATCCTGGGACACCATACATTTGGGATTTTTTAGTTCAGAAGGATGAAAACATGCAATTCCTGTGTTTCAATACAAAGAGACCCTTTTCTAGTAAATAGTCTGATTTTGAAATATACTGGAATTCAACAGAATGAGTAGGACTGGAAGAGACCTGCAAGATCATCGAGTCCAACCTATGTTCTAACACCACAAACAGACCATGGCACCAAGTACTACATCCAGTCTTTTTTTAAACATATTACAGAATATGCTGAAAGTGAAAAAAAAAGTGGATCAAGTTCAGTTTGTGTCAGGAAGTAAAATGTTGGTGAAAAAATCCATATTGTGTTTTAACACTCCTGATTTGTGCCCCGTTTTTAGGATATAATGTTTTATGTAGATCAGAAATTACCAGGATTATTTTGCTAAATCCTTAAGATTTCCAGCCTTGACTACACCACAGTTACCCTAAAATATTATGCACTTATCACTCCTTGTACTTGTGCATGTGTGTAATTGCTTTATAGAGAATTTATGTCATAAATTAATTCTCTGAAGACCTAAGATTAGTTTTAGAGTCATAATAGGTGCGTGCTATGGTCACTGTTACCTTTGAGGTTTTTGTACAGAGCGAATCATGCATACTCAAAAGAAATTGTACTGGACCTTTATTTGTGGTCTTGAAGAGCAGTGTGCCAGCTCTTCCAGGCACTCATCTTCCTTTATATCACCCATTTTTTCAAGCCTAGGAAATTGCTTTTTACCTTACTTCATACTCATAAGCTGAGCCTCTCTACAGAGCCTCTATTACAGCAGGATCCATTGATGAAAACTATCAAAATAAGCCATTTTGATGATTTGTTTTTAGCGTTTGCACCTGTTGAGCTGTTGGTAAAAATCCAGTTAATATTCAAAATAGAAAAATGTATGGTACAGATGTAGGTTGTTGGGATTAGAACAAAAAATACTGATCTTAAACTCCAGAAATCTTACTCCAGGCTTGATGAAGTATTCTTTAGCCTCCTATTTAATTTTCACAGATCTGTTTTCATAAGAGTCATGGTCTATGGAAAGATCTTAAAAATATAAGTATGCATCTATCCATCTTAAAACACATGTATGTACATACAACTATGAAGAGTTTGAATCAGTGGTTACAATGGTTGAAAATATCTATTTTTCTTTCTCCTCAATGAACAGAGCACAGCTTATGGAGAGGAAATGTTGATTTATCTATATTAACTACAAGGGAATCCATCAATGTTCAACTAGTTTTAAATTCAGGAACTTTCTTCAAATAAATGCAGATTTAACAGCAGGTGTTCAGCAAAAGTCATTGTAGAGGGCTGTTCCACAGCTAGAGTTTAAAGCCTCATTTATTAACACTGCCAGTGCTCAGGATTTCCCCTCTGCCCCAACCAAAGTGTCAGGACTTTTCACCTGGGATTTCTCCCACAAGTGCTCAATAGCTGCCTGGATCCAGAAGCAAATCAGTTCGTGGCAAGATCTTGCAGGCAGGAGCAATGTCCTGATAGTTTCTTGTGCATACGGTCTAAAACATTTCCTCTGTACAAAAATGCAAGACAAACTGAACATGAAACAAGAGATTTGTTGCAGGACAAATTCAGATTTCCATATATCCTAAAAATGATATTTTTTTTCACTTTGGCAAACTAAATGAAAGCCCTTCATTACAAGCTGAATTCATTTTTCTTTTAAAAACTTTAAAGATTTTCAGCTTGGTTGGTAAATTAGACCTCCTGTCTGAAAAATGCGTATTCTGGCTTAGGAAAGTAGGGGTTTTTTTCCTTTCAATAGTTGGCACGTTCTGACATGCTAACAGTTTGAGCTAATATTTAATTAAGTAGATAGAACATTAGTGTTGGAGCAAGAGAGGCTGGTCAAGCAATCCTCACTCCAGACAACCTCTTAGACAATCTGACCAGAAATGAAATACTTCTAAATGTGCGTAAATGCAATATGAGATGTTAAATATGCAGTATTATTTATTGTTCTATTTGAAGTTTGGAGAACAATTGTAAAACGTGTTTGTACATATGCATGTACTCAAAATAAAGAGTTAATGAAATTATGATACAAATGCTGATGCTGCTCTCCATATATACATATAATGGGACAAGCCAAAGCACAGTCCTCAGGTATTCTAGACCTGGATCAAGATCCAAATGAGTGGCTCATGCCCACCCCTACTTCTTTTCAAGGAACTCATTCATCAGTGGTGTGGACATTTCCCTGGACTTTATTTTAGCTGCCAGAGATTTTTTGGCATTTTGTAATAAGACTAATGCAGTGCATGTGAGCCCCAAGGAATGAAGACACTTCTCTGCTTTAAAATTAGTATCTGTGTCTGCCAAAGTGACGTGCAGAAATATTCTGGAGGGCAAATAGAAAGCTCAATGAGAGTTTCCAAGGCCACACAACAGATGCTGACTTTTTCAACTTAGCAAATACTGCTTTCCAAAATGCTTGTCTTCTTTTTATTCCTATGGAGTGCTGCAGTAAAAAGAACTAGAATGAGCAATTCTTGGATTTAACCACTTGGCTTCCTAGGACTCTGATGAGCTTTCATCTCTCTCTTACTGAACAGCACGTCTTTTCTTCATTGTTTTGAATATTGGCTCCTTGGCTAATAAAATTTTACGAGTGATTTTTGAAAACAAACAATACTATATTATCCCTTTTTTCCAACTCGTGAAATAAATATTCCATCAAAGAGACTTTTATGTTTCACAGTGGCAGTTCTCAAATGACCAGCATGGTATCATGTTCAAAACAGGGCACGGTCCATTTTTACAGTAGATTTACTCAATCACAGTTACTAATCGGATTAGTACTGCTTTTATGTCTGACAAATTTTTAAAAGTTGGGGGTCATTAAAGCCCTTGCACATACAGAGAGCCTGTGGTGCTGGGCTGTGTTTTTCCAGTTAACCATTTCTGCTTTGAAAAAAAATTTTTTTTTAATGTGTATAGAAGCTAAATTGCTCTTTTAGACTGCAATGCCACTGAGCATTTAATTCCATTGCTTGACTTAGCAAAGCACATGCTTATGTATGAAGTTAAGAAAGAACATCAGTTTGAAAGGTAGGAGAGGCTGAGAGTTAGGGAGGGTCTCATCCATGCTGCTACCCAAAATAAAAACTTTTCCTTATGCTTTGGTCTTCCAACTCAACCGTACACAAGAATGAACCCTTACCATCTGAATCACAGCTTTTGATATTACTTCTTCACAGTTCCTGTCAAAAGCCCTAATAAAAACTATTAGGGTTAGAATTTGCTGTCATGAGCCTGAAAGTGAATTCTCTGAGAAGTTAAGAAGAAACTACATGTACCACCCAAGGGCTAACTTGGCCACCAAAAGACTGGATTTTGCTCAAGAGGCTGAACTCCAGTGACACCAGAGGGCTATTTCAGCTCTTGCATGTGGAATAATACAAGCCTTGTTTGGAGGCTAGGTGTGCATCTCCCACTCACTCTAGCTGGTCCTACAAATTGCATAGGAAAACAACTACAAAACTCTTACTTTTAAAACTAGTGAAAAGTCTAATATCCTCTATCAGACAATTGGCATAAAGCTCAAGTAGGATTAGACCTGTGTCGAAAAAAAGGAAGCAGAGAAAGCAGACAAAGACAGGTAGAAAATTAAGCTTGAACTTTAATTTCTTCTGGAAATTCCTCTCTGGAGCTTGAGATAGGAGCAGAGACCCTTTCCAATAGTTGTTACAGCATTAAAATGGTTGGAGTAGTTATGACTGACTCATTGCTGCACAGGCAGAAATGGAATGCAAAAATAAATGTTTATTAATTAATTAATTAGAATACTAAATATTCCAGGCATCGTACAGCACCAACAGCAATGAACAGTACCTGTTCTTTTACTTGGAAGTGAAATCGAAAAATCAAAATTGCATTTTAAACAAACTAACAAAAAGCTACCACAGGAGCTGATATCTGCAAATACTTCCACTGCTGCCTCTCCCAAATGCATGCAAACAAGCACCTTTCATGCAGTTATCAGAATAGCTCAGTAAGCTTTCAGAATAGAAACAAAGATTAGATTTCTTCATGGATTTTTTTTCTTAAATAAAGGGGTTTTTTTTTAACATTAATCAATTATGACAGAATGATTCCAGTAGAAACAAATGCACTAGAATAGAAAATAACTAAAGCAAAAATTGAATGAAATATAGTCTATGTTTACACACATTCTCTATAAATATTAACGTCATGAGAAAGTGAATGGGTTACCATGAGCCAAGTCAGGAAATGATCAAATTAAGTTTACACACCATAGCTCAGACTCTGTCCCCTGGGTACATGCATTGTTGTGAGATCTTTGATATTATATCATATGTCATTTTCTAAACCATGAAGTGCAGTAGCATACATTTTTTTAAAAATATATAATTCTCATATCAAATACGTATACAATGGAGCTTTGCTGTCTGCATGTCAACTCTTTGTGAGGAAAAAAAAAACATGATAAAAACCTAAAAGCTGAGGTCTCCTTTACAAGATGGCAAAGCTCTGTTGTTCTGTAGAGTAACAATAGCATATGAACATAAATCTAGTTTGCATTAACTGATCTACTAGGTAGTTTGTAGAAGAGATTATTAATGTAATAATGTGTCCCTTTTATGATCATGATTCATGTCTTCTCAGTGGAAAGTAGGAGAAGAATTTTTCATTTGCTCTATCCCAAATTGTTAATTCCCCAAGAGTTCAGAGCTAAACATCATATGATACCTACAGAGATTGTACAACAATTATTAATTCCTCAGTATTTCATAAATTAGCACAAATTAACTATACGGAGCAAGACGCGGACAGAGTTATTCCTTTAAAGGGGTAATATCTATTAACATGAGGCTGCTAATATGAAGACACTGCAAAATACTGTATAAATTTTGAATAATATATGTCATATGGTCATATCATAAGGCTTTTCAGCAAAATTAAGGCTCAATGACATTTTGCTATTTATGAGCAAAGGTAATGATTGAATTAACAGATAATCCCAATTAGAAAAAAATACTAACTTCTGGCAGTGGCACAACAGGTATTCCAAAGGTCACTATTGAGCAAATTGCCAAACAAATTAACAAAACCTCCTGGATAAGCAAGTTTTAAAGGAAAATTCACAAAATATTAAATTGATCTCTGTTATGTTCTGTTGGTACAAGTTCTCTCACATCTTAAATCCACTTTAAGGCTTCATGTGAAAATACTGGCATCACTCTATGCTGTGATTCAAGGCCAACCTGACATAAATAAATAAAAATTCCTTAAACCAGGGTATGGTGAGAAATACTGATTGTAATCCTGAAGACTCAGGAGCTTTTCTTTAGGGTACAAGGAGTTAGTTTCAGACAGAAAGTCACCAGAATTTAACTGCCTACTCTGAGCCAAGGTAATCTGAAACTTACAGAGTGATCAATGGAGACCTAGTCAATACAGTCAATGAAGTCAGGAGAGAATTTCACCTTATCCTAAGATAAATAAACAAAAGAAGCATTCACTCTCCTAAAGATATGTTGAGAGCTCTAGGATACTTGGGACAGAACCAAGGGAGGCTGGGCCCAAGACCTACAGAAAATCTTTGCCCTTCAACAGCAACAAATGGTAGCCAGGTGAAATATTCTGGAGCATCAAAAATGTCACTAGAGGTACATGATTAGGCAAGGGAATCTCATCTGTACTGGACAGTGAGTTGAAGAGCTCCCTGTGGAGTTATAAGTTTGTGGACTAGACAGCTAGGGTACATATGGATTCACTGGTAAGTTTAGGCAGACATTTAAATCCTATGCATTGTGTCATTTCCATAGTTCCTCGCTAAAAAATGGATGTTCACATACTTCTGACTGCCTTGGTAAACTCACTAAGAACAGATAAGAATGTAATCTTAGGAAAAGTTATTTGCCAAACACTGAACAATGGAGCCTCAGAGAAGAAAAACACTGAAAGCATTAACTTTAAGCATTTCATGCATTTAAACTCTTGGCATGTTTCTAGTCACACTGACCCAGTTTATTTATTCTTCTCAAGCAAAAAATAAACAAACAAAAATCCCTGGATCTATGACAAGAAGACACTAAGAGTATTCATCAGAAAAATGTGGGGTAAAATTATTGGCAGTAAAAATTTACTATGAAAATGGTCAAACTATTTGGGCATAAAGAATTACCCTGGGAAGGACTTCACTTCTGATTCATCTGTTAGGTGGTCTTTACTTCAGAACAACAAGTCCCACAGTAGCACAACACTATACCATCAGCAGGTCAAGAGGAAAGGCATATTTCATGCACACATCACTGACCCGGACCTCTGGCCAAAAGGAAGTGATATTGATGCACTCTGGAGCAGGTTTATCTGGCTCTTAATCAGAAAGGCATTAGCCTGACACAAGGGTCAAAGTAGGGGGTATAAAATGCACTCATATAGGAGGGATGTCCGTGATTTCCAGAAAAGGCTTGGAAAAAGAGAGTCTGTGGCATTTCCTCTAATTATTTTTATTACCATGTTGGACTTCAAAACAGCAGCTCAGGAAAAGAAACAGTGAGGTAAAGTCTTGACTCAACTGAAATAAGTTGGAACTTTATTACTGACCTCAGCAGGACAAAACTTGACCCTTTTTTAAGTTTAAAAGAGTGACTACTTGTTTTAAGCATATAAATATTATAAGATGAGCAGTGAAACTCAGAAAGCTCCCTCTGACTTCCTGTACAAAGGAGAGGTTGTCAAACCAAACACACTGGCTTAGCTTGCTCATGCTGGATGTTTTCCTAGACTCTGTCAGAGCCCTGGCTGCACAAACTGGCTTCCATTGCCCTGAGCAGCCTCGGGTGCAATTCACACACACACACACACACCCACACACACACACACACCTTCTGCCTATGGCCTTAGGAGCCCACTTAAGTTTGGCTGTGCGTTTTTCCGAATAAATACCAGGTCTGTGTGGTAGGAATCTTTCCAACTCTAAGTGTAGCTCCTACATGGACACTAGACCTGAAAAATAACCTAGGTTTTGTTCCTGACTGGAGCTGGCTGGACTGTGGCCCTAAATCATCATTTTAGTTTGTCAGAGACTATCAGTTGAAACCCAGAAGCAGGATCCTGTTCATGGCCTGTTTTCTAAGGAGAGCAAGAGTATTCATCATTTTTCTTCTGCTGGTCTCTAATTTCTGTCTCCCCAGTAAGGTACCAAGAAAGTTAGATTCAGTGATTGGAACTAAAATATTCAAATCTCTGTGTTTCCCATTTTGTTTATGTTTTGTCATTTTTACACTGGTAAGTGGTTACTAATCTGTCTTTAATATAACTAATAGGTGTACACTTAATGGATGCTTATTAAAATGTGGATCTCTGAATATGCAATTTCCTGTCACACTGTAATACTGACAGCATAACAAAGATTCTGAAGGACTGCCTGAATGGCAGATTCCATGCTGTTCATAATCAGTGTCACAACATCTAGTTGGAGGCCTGTCACTAGTGGTGTGCTCCAAAGTTCAATACTGGGCCCAATACTGTTTCACTTATTCATCGATGACTTGGATAAAGGGGCAGATACTCCCTCAGCAAGTTACCTGTCCCCACAAAAAAAGGGAGGAGTGGCTGATACCCCAGAGTGCTGTGCAGCCCTTCAGAAGGACCTTAGCCAGGAGGAGAGATAGAGAGGAACCATCTGAAATTCAACAAAGGCAAATGCAGCGCCCTGCACCCAGGAAATAACAGCCCCCCAAAGCAGGCTGATCTGGTGGGAAGCAGTTCTGCAGAGAAGGACCTGGGTGTTCTGGTGAAAAACAAGCTGGTGTGCTGGCAGACAGCAAGCTGTGACTGTGAGTGAGTGTGCCTTTGTGGCCAAAAAGGCCAACAGAATCCTGCTGTATGTTAGGAAAATCATTCCCAGCAGATTGAAGGAGGTGATCCTGCTCCTCCACTCAGCCCTGGTGAGGCTTCATGTGGAGTGCTGTGTCCAGGTCTGGGCTTTCCAGTCCTAGAGGGACATGATGCTCCTGGAGCTGGTCCAGTGAAGGGCAACAAAGGTGATTAAGGGACTGGAGCAACCCTCTTATGAGGAAAGGCTGCAAGGGATGGGCCTGTTCAGTCTCAAGAAGAGAAGACAGAGGGAACTTCATCAATGTACACAAGTGTTTAAAGAGAGGCTGGATCCAGGCTCTCCTTGGTTGT
The DNA here is from genome assembly GCA_013399455.1 of Anthoscopus minutus. Lineage (NCBI taxonomy): Eukaryota > Metazoa > Chordata > Aves > Passeriformes > Paridae > Anthoscopus > Anthoscopus minutus. The sequence continues at coordinate 4,311 of VWYI01007593.1, read as the reverse complement.
GCCAAGCAATAGGATAAGAGGTAACGGGAAGAAAGTGACAGGAAGTTCACTGGAACAGATTGACCAGAGAAACTGTGGAGTCTCCCTCACTGGAGGTATGCAAGAAACACCTGGACATGACCGTGTACCTTGTGTTCTAGGATGACCCTGCTTGAGCAGGGAGGGAGGTTGGACCATACAACCAACTGTGGTCCCTTCCAACGTTATGCATTCTGTGATTCTGTAATGACAAATTTCAGTAGCCTCATTACGTGGAAAACTATCAGTGCTACAGCTTCATCTCCAGGTCCTGTTCCTGCATACCCAGTACTTGCAATGCACTGGAGGTAAGCATCTTTTAGACTTGTGGTAAAGAATTGAGACAAGCTTGTGATAAAAACATGACTACATTTAATAGCCCTCAAATAATTCATATTCTCTTGGGTTTTTTGTATGTTTCCCACCCCTTATCCCCACCTCCACAGCGGCTGAGTTAACTCACATAATCTCTTAACATCTGTTATATCTATGGCAAGAGATTTCATAGCATATGCGGGGTTTTTATGTGTCCTTTTGTTTTAGAAGCGGCACATCTCCTTTATTTGATGCTCCCTTCTTATATCACTACAAGTAAGTAAATAGGAAATTATTATTCTTTCTTTTCTAATTTTGTAGACCTCTAATATATCACCTTTCAGTTCCATCTTGTCTGAAGAATTTTGATATAACTTTTTCTTTTCTGTGAAAGCTGTGAAATAGCTTTGATCGTCCTTGTCTGTCTATAGAATCTTTTGTAATCATACTTTTTCTGAGATGGAAAAATAAGAACTGCATTCAGTACTTGAGGTCAGCACATTGTGAAATTGTAGAATGGTGTGGTACTGCTGCAAAAACAAGCCCTCCATGAAATTGTTGAGAAACAAAATTTTATCTCAGTTTAGAGTTCAACTGCAGCTTTTCTAGCTCAAAGAGAGGTCAGGCCTACTTAAATTATTATCCCATTCAATCAAACATCTGTTCAACCCTTGATCTTTTAGACTAAATCTTGGGTAATAGGGGATTGAAAGATTTCTCTAATAATCCAGTGACGGCTGAATAATATTAGGATAATTATAATTCTTCAGGTAAATCCAAACCCTCAATCCATGTTTATGTAGCTAACCTTCACTGCTTAGCTGCAGATGTGCTTAAGTCCATGAGTTAAATACCTCACTAGAACTTCTCTGGTAGTTTGCAAGACCCACTGAAGTTCTCCTCTAGGGGAACTGAAACAATTTAACTGCAGAATCAAAACAAGAAAGCCAATAATTCCCTATCCCACACTCCAGCTGACATAAGTGACACTGATGCCACTTTTTCCATATGGCAACTTTTCTTCAAAAATTTAATGTTCAAGTTTCTCCTACCTGACCTTTTTTGGGCAGGCACCACTAAAATGAACAGCCTGATTTGATAGGACAGGGTGGGTTGAAAATACGTCATTACCTATGTTGTAAATTTTTGTGGATAAAAAGAGAAATTCTACTTCTGGCATTGTTAACCTCCCATCTTTGTAAGCCAAGATAAAAAGAAAACCCTGACAGTTAGAGGGGGAGTAGAGAGAGAATGGAGTCATACAAAATGTTGCTAAAAAAATTTAGTATCTGAAATTATTTTTGTCCCTCTATTACATTCCTTTCTTTATTAAACACTTAGAGAATTAAATCTCAGAAATGGAGAATGCTTTCTTCACAAGCCTAACTTCTGACATTATTACCATGCAAGGAAATCACCAAACCAATGCCCTGGTGCCTATTTGAAAAGCTACAAAGTTTTTTTTTAGCAATTCTGCTAAGAATGTGTTTCTAATGTAAACTGTTTTCAGATTAAAACAGTGCCTAGATAAAGACAATCAACTGCACGATTAATGCTAGAACTGCTGGTTAATAGTTTATGCATGAGGGAGATTAGTTGGCAGGCAACAGACCAAGGATGTCAAGGAAGGATTAGGAAAATGAAAAGCAGCCCTCACACTTACAGTTGCTTATACAATACTGCCCCTCCCAGTACTGCAACAACCATTTGTTTTCATCATATAGATATACATATATATATGAATATTTTGTGTTGCTTTGTGCTATTTTTGTTGGCATCATGTTTGCTCCGTTTGTTACACTGGAAGACATCATTGGCAGAGGTGCTCTTTTTGCAGTCAACTACATTGCCTAGAGTACAAAAGGTAAAACACTTAAGACAAAATAAATGCAGATTGTACAGACATATATAAACCAAGCTATAGGAATACAGAGTTCAGTTAAAAAGAAGAGAGGTCTGGAGCTGGCTCTGGAGTCCTGGACTTACTGACCATAACCAGACCATACACATGGATCAGTGAAACCTTGTGGGAATATTTTGGCTGAGGCCCAGAGGCCTTTATTCACTCTTAGACAGCACCACATCCATGGTAAAAACTTTCTGGGCCCAAGGTGCCCACTAAGCAGTTTGTTGAAGTACACTAATGACTCCTTTCAGAGGGGTTTACAGGTGGTCCCCAGGTCTCTGCCCTTGTAGCATGGAGTCTGCAGCTCCTGTGGACACCTGCAAACATGTTAAGGTGTGACTATTGAACTTCACTTTGTGGGAAGTTTGGGGAATGGCAATATCAGGAAAGGTTGTGTGACAGAGCAACAACATCTAGGCTGAGATTTCTCACAAACAATTTAAATGGGGAAGACTACATTAGGCTTTTCTGTTTATACTTAGGTGTTGAAAGCCTTGCAAAAGCTACAGCTCTGTCTGGAAATTGTGTTCCTTTTACACCAAATTTTCCCAATTTTTCCTGGAAATGCTAAGTACTGTGGCCTGCTCATGTGTCACAGTGCTACTTCCAGATCTGGGAGATTTTCTTAGTGTGCTTGTTTTTTCAAGCTCTCAAAGCCCAAAAATTCCAAGCCAGGAATATTGCTGAATGGTTTAACTGTAACATGACTGCATTTAGGGAATTTTCACAACCACCAAGACGCCTCCAGGTTTCCCTGCTTCACTAGGAGGGTTGGACTATATGATTTTCAAATATCCCTTCCGACCTCAACTGTTCCATGATTGTGACAGAGCTGGATAGAAAGAGAGGAAGTAATAAATAACAAAATTATGTCAGGGGCAGAAGTACAGCAGTGGCTTTGGCGTAGGCATTGGAAGATGAAGAATTCACATAAAAGCATAAATGGTCGGGAGAAGACCTGGGAAAATAAAAGATGAGTGCACAGAAGCAGTAAAGTGGATTAAATGGGAGATCAAAAAACTGACATAGTTAGGAAGGATGAGTGGAAAAGACACTGGAGAGAAGTTAATGAAAAAGGTATTATAGAACCTCTGGTACAGAGAGAGGTGAGCTATTTCTCAACTGAAAGAAGAGGGGAGGTTGCATGGCATCATAACATGTGGATGGGACACTGACACAGAAACCAAAAAGATGGGAAAAGTAGGCCACATAATGTGCAATAATCAGGCCTTCAGAAGCAAGGGAGCTATGCAACACTCAAATTGTCTTTAGATAAGCAGCAGGAGTGAGGTGCAGTAGAAGAGCTGCACTTCGGGGCATTTCTCTGGTTGGTGTGCCCTTCTCCTCCTGTGCAGGAGATGGGTTCCTGCCCTCTCCACAAGCACAAGTAGGGGACTAGTGGAGAGCTGAAAAAGGGGCCTGATGTTGGAAGAGAGCAGGGGCTAACCTGCCTTCTTCTCCTCTCTCTCTCCTACACCTCAGTTCCATTCAGGTGGATTATGTTGCCATATTGTCCCATCCATGCATAGACTGCCTGTTTATCAATAAACAGCAGCAGGAGAGTTAACTCCTGAAAAAGCACCAGGCAAGCCTTCACAGGAAATGAAGGAGTAAGAGGGACAAGGTACAGGCAGGTCTCTGAAATAATTTTTTAATGCCTTGGGATGTTGTATGTTTTGACTTCTCAGGCAATGCTCTGACTGCCAGAGGATTAATCAAGGGTGAGTTGCACTTGCTGAAAACTTCTGGAGCTCAGTAGGCAGTAGGAGAATCAAGTCTTCTAAAAATTATTAAACAGCTTTCTTTTTCTTCTTTTTTTTCTTTTTTTTTTTAACCATGGTGCTGTATTGAATGGATCAATTTATTCCCCTGGGCAACACTCATCAGTTTTCTGAGATTATCTACAACAAACTGTATCAGTAACTACAGAGTCTCTCCAATCTACTGCTGAGAAAGCTCTTTTTTAAAACAAAAATTCAGATGGAGGTCTTAAATCACGTAGAATTCTTGGCTTGGTGTTTGGCTGTCTGACACATACATAAGATACCACAAACACAATATTGTTGGGAGTT
>VWYI01007592.1:18388-35652 GCA_013399455.1 Anthoscopus minutus | reverse complement strand
TCCAGAAATCATCATTTTCCCAAGCTATAGTTCTTGCTGACATATGTGGTAGAAAGGCTAGTTCTGCCAACTGTCTGCTTCCTGCATATCCTCTGATTTTGGTGTGAGTTTAAAGCAATATGCTTAATAGCCTCAGTCTAGTACTTTGAAAAATTGCAAAACTATCTATCTGTGTGGAAAGTCACATATCAATGACATTTGGTTGGCACAGTGGGTTGGAGAAAAATGGTAAAGAAAACAGTTGGCACTGAGTTTTGAGGAAAAAAAATCAGAAAATGTGAGTCTATATGTCGTAAACTCAAGTTATATTTGCTCATATATCATTTTGTCAGGGTTTTCAATAGTTCTTGTGGAAAATGTGTAACTGAAATATAAAGAGGCTTTTACATATAGTAAGGATTTTCCCTTTAATCTAATTGGTGTTCTCCCAGCTTATGCCATACTCAATATGCAGGGTAGTACAACATCATCCTCCTAAAAGAACTACCAAGCCCTCAAAGTAATTTCTGTTTTAGAGCCCATCCATGCACATTTTGCAGGAGTGTATGAGGCAGGAGGGAGTGTGTATGCACAGGCTGGATGACTGCTACTCTGCCATGGATGCACAGGGAGCTGTATCTTCACGTGCTCATGTCAATACTGATGCCATGGTTGTAGATTTAGAGGAAAGCTACTGTAGATTTCCAGTTCAGCTCTAACTGGAAACTGGCCAACCACAGTCCCTACCCTTCACACTGTAAATCAGACAGCTAATAATAATTGGTGCTAAGGCATCAATCTGCTGAAGCCTTTTTGCAGACTGGATGAGACAGCAGTCTCTTGGGGTTCAGAAATAAGGAGCTCGGAGTCTTTGCTGGGCTAAAATTGGCAGCTTCTGGCAGCCTTTGTAGGAGTGTGTGGATGGGAAAATCGCCTCTGTGCTGGAGCAGAGGAAGCCTCCTTGGAGTCCTTGTATGGTGGTGGCCCTGCAGTTCCCCTCACAGAACACTCGGAATAACTTTCCTATGGGCTGTGATTAATCATTGTAACACTTCAGCAGTGAAATCTGTTCTCTGCATCCTAGCTCTGTAGCTCAGACCGAGGAGTGACTTCAAAGTTTTCATGTTCGCAAACATTTTATTGCCTCATTCAAGCCCTCTTTCTTGGAGGCAATCTTCGTTTCAAACTACAGTTGCCTTAAAACTCTTACCTCAGTTGTTGATGGGGGGCTGCAAATATTACCACTAAAGAGAGAAGCTGCAAAATAAATGTCACAAATAAACATAGACTGTGTGTAAAGGATATGAAAGCCTTCCTGCTGTTTGCAATGGTTAATTCCTGCAATGTTTCTTGAGAATCAGTTTAGAAAGATATATGAATCAGAAAGTAGTTCCTGACAATTTGCTGTTGGGGTAAGTGCCTCTGTTCTCTGTTCTTGGCTAACCTTGTGGGTAATCCCAGCCGACCTCGACTTCAAAGGAGCTTCCTCCCAAGCAGAGGCAAAACCTCGGGCTGGGAAGCTCCTCAGCTTGGGGGTGTTGGAAGAAGCAAGCNGGTGATGTGACAGAGAAAGGGGCATGGTCTGGGAAAAATGACAGCGGTGTGGGTAGGTATACAGAATTTTCTGGAAAGGTGGAACAAACCATTCAACATGGGGGGAGGAACAGGACAGAACCATTATAACTTATTATAGAAATTGGAATAAATTCCCAAATCCACTGCAACAGGTAAGGGCAAATTTTCAACATGGATTGTTAATATGGCAACAGAATGTTTGAAGGGACAAAAAAAAAAAGTTGGAGGGAAGGGAATAGCTCTTGTAAGACTCAGCTGCGCCTGTCAGAACTGTTAAAAGAGTCACAGTTTTCGCTAGGCAGTAAACTGGAATCCCCGCCGTGCTTCACTTAGTTTCCAAAATTCATAAATGCAGCCGGTTTCCAAAAAATTAATTAGCTATGAGTAAGAAAAAAAAGCATGAAAGTTTGCATGGAGTGTTTTAGAGCTTTCATGTGATATGCTAATATATGTTTTATTTTACTTAATTGCCATTCAACAGTATTGAGCTTTTTGAATACACCATATGTAATGTCACATATTGCATAGTCACATTTACTGAAATATTGTTGTACTAGCTATATCTTTTTCCCAACTTTAAAAAGTGTTTAAGACACATTCTTTATACCCCAAGAAAGTGAAAACTATGACTCTCTAGAGAATACAAATATCTTACATCTTTTAAGCAGTGGTAAGCAGATCCTGAAAGAATACATCAACACAGCATAGACAAAGCCAGGTCAGTGGGCACAGGGCGGATGTTGCCATCACAGAGCCTGGCATCTAGCAGTGAGTTCACTCCAGCAGAGACTGTCAGCAAACAGCTTGTGAGCCACTGGTCTCCCACTCACACCCCAAAACCACAGCCAAGCAGGGCAGAAGTGATTTGTGAGCCCGACCATCTGGGCAATGGGAATTTTATTCTTTGGGAAGCCTTTTGGGCAGGGAAGCCTTGAATACAACTATCTGCTGCCAACAGTCACTTTCAAAATGGAGAAACAAGTCTCTTTTATACTGAAGGGTGAGAAAATATTTCTGTGGATGTCAGGCAGGGGTGAAACACTGCCAGCTACACTCAGAGTCCCTGCCCACATCCAGGGTTTTGGTGATGCAAAAAAGGGATACATGCATGTGTTTTGCAACACATTTCCTAAGTAACCAAACTTCTCACAATCAGATCATTATAACTAGGAAGGCAACAAATACAAAGATTTGCTTGACAATTAGTTGGGGTTCTTTTCTGTAAAACTTAACTTTTTTCTTTGGCAGTACCAAATGTATCTTTAACTTCTGATTATTTATTCTAAATAAATCCTTTATAGCCTAATAAATATTTTTTTAAGAGAACAAAAAATTTACAACTCACTTTACAATTTATTTAGAGAAGTCAAGACAAAAAACTATACTAAATATGTACTATTTGCTAAACTATGTAAATACATAGTAGCTACATATATCCATTCTTGGGGTCCCAGTTAGGTCTTGTTATGCTTTTCTGACATAAATATTTATGTGACGTGTAACTGATATTTTTAACAGAGTTTTCCATGATTTTCCATCAACATTATGTGCAAATTGGGAGGGAAGGAACAGCACTTATTTGTTCACCAGTGAGGGAAAGACAGCAGCTGGATGCAATAGTGTTCAGGCATGTAAAAATCTAGACCCGTGCAGCCCAGTCATATCCAACACAAAAGAATCCACTTCACCATCCAGATTGCTTTGCTGTGAGCAGCCTGAGATCTCTAATTAGCTGTGAACTCTCTCTGAACTTTTCCTTTAGCTTAGTGCTACATTGCATGGCCTTCCTAGTGTCTAATAGGGGTGAAATCACACTGCAGCACTAATCTAATTCAGGTAAAAACAAACAAAGCATGAGATGGTTGCCTGCTGGAGGCCAGCCTTTTATTAGTTCCTGTGCTTAAAGTGCTTGTCCCTTTAACCCAAAATAACCTGTTTGCTCTAGTACTTGGTTTAAAAACAAGCAGCAAATGATTTATGGTAGTGATCTGGGACATTAGATGTGTGCAGGCCCCATGCCTAGAACCAACACTGGTCTTCAGGGAGTTTACAGCAGGAGAACTGATTTTCAGTGAAAAGAAGTGAGTTTTCTAATGCTGGTGATTTTTGTAACATTCATATCCATTGAAAAATATATGTAGGTATTTCACATTTTCCCTTTGTCAACCAAAAATAAAAAACCTGTCATAAACCCAAAATGTTTTATCTGAAATAGTACATTCTTGCTCAGAGGACATGTAAAGAAGTATCCTGGCTGCCTCCTCTCCTAACCCTTCCTTTGTGAGAGAGCAAGTGGAAATAAAAAAGCCAGGATGTCACAGAGCAGAACTTGGGCAAAGAACTGTTCAGCCTGCTACAGGATCCTAAGCAGGATTAATACAGGCACACCTATGCTTCCACTTTCCAGGGAAAGATGCTTTTTCTTTTCAGCTGGTAGAGTTTTCTTTTCCTTCCAAGGATGGTCATATAATGTAAATAGGCAAATGGATGCAACCATTTGTTTTCAGAGGCAAAGAAAAACTTGTTCCTTCTGCTTCCACAAAGCCATGGTAGGATCAAACTAAAACCAACAAAAATGCAAAATAAAAATATGGTTTTTATTAACATAAATCTGTTTTCTGGACTAATTTTGTGTATAATCAGGTATTAAACTTACTCAGTTCATAGGCCTGTTTCTGTGCAGCACAATGTGAGTTCTTAGGATCTGAAGTGGAATAATCAAGGAATTTACTTAATTTTCATTGCTGATTGAATGAATGAATGAACGAATGAAAGAAATGCTGAGAAATTTCCAGTATCCAGTACAGCAGAACAGAACTAGTGTGAAACAAGGTGAAACCTCCTCAAAATCCTTTACACAGCAAAAAAGATGAATGTGCAGCCTTGGTGCAAATCTGAATACAGTTTGGAAAGCCTGCAATGAAACAGCATTTCCTTGTGGCAGTGTGAAAGATAACAGGATTGAGTGGATGTGGAAGCAAAAGGCACTCTGAATAATGAACTGCTGAATGAGAGTGGAGTCTGGATTGCAGTCCATACCTTATGGCTATCAGCAAGCAATACAGTGAGTGGAAATAGGCTCTGAAAAACACATTCAATCAGGGAAATTGCACCGCCTGCAGCTCATTAACAGGATTAAGTCCTGATACAAAGTGACAGTCAGTATTATTTGTGTAGGCAAAAAGCTTGCTCCCCTTTGTAGTTTTTGGCATATCCAGCTGGCTTTAACAATATGGATCTGAGACAGCTAGTGTAGCTTTAATGTTAAATTATCCAGGGTTAAAAACTTGCCAAGGCCAGGCAGGAACAAAGTGTTCTTTTTTGCAAAGCTGGCACATGGGGCCAGTTTCATTTCAGTAGCACCCATGTGGTAGCTACTCCATTCCCCACACCCACGGCAGCATTTTTCCAGGTATTGCATGTTATTTTGTTCACCAGAGCTCCCCACTATTGCAGCATGAGGGAGATCAGGCTCCCCAGGATGAGCACACCCTAAACCCAAAAGATCAGCCCTCTGTTTAGAGCAGACTCACACTGCTGAAACCTGAGGTCTGTTCTGAACTCTAAACAAGAGATAAGTCAAGTCCTCAGCTGGTTAAAATTAGCGTGGCTACTGTGAACTTCTGGAGCTGCTGCAGTTGCGTTTCGTGCGAGGCAGCTGAGTGTGGCTGTTCCAGCTCCCAAGGAACGAGCTCTGGAGAGGCAGCTCATGCCCCAGAGCTTCCTGGATTTCACTGGTGGTCTGGATTTAACTGCAAAAAAATAAGTGTGTATCCAGGCTATTGCAGTTATTAAACTGCTGTTTTAAAATCAAACAGATTGGGTTTTATCTCTCTTTTTATATTTGGAGGATAAGTCTGTGTTTATGGATGCTAGACAGTAGAGGTTTTGTCAATGTATTTAGGGGAATTATTTGGGTATTCCCATACAGCAGCACAGCATCCAAAGCAGGGGAATGTGCTGTTCCTAGAAATCAGTAGTTTCTTTTCAACCACTGCATAATATTCCCTAGCCTTTATTGCTGGCATCCCACTACCTCGCTGCCCAGGCCATCACAAACCTCTTCCTGCACTAAGAAAAATAATATGAATCTAAAAAATTTTTTAAATTACATTTCTCATGAGTTTACCCTAAATCTGCTCATTTGCACCATTTTTCCCCAGCAGCTGGTGTAAGCCAGGAGTGCTTCTCCCACAGTGCTGTAGTGCTTATGCCCTTGGGATCATCCATACCAGTGATGCTTTAGGTGATCTGGTTTCAAGAACTGCAGTTTATTGTGTTTTAGAGAAACCAGCACTAAACCCTATAACATTCTGCAGTGTCAGAACATGACATGCTAATATCTTAAATAAAATGTGAAACACGCTTGTGTTTAAATCACAATACAATGTGATTTATAATAAGTGAAGTACTGTGAACTTTGGCATTAAGGGTGCAGAAGATAATGGAAAATTTTGCTCATGCCACAGCTTAGTGAAATCTTATTGATTAAGAATCAGGCAAGATAGAAGGAGCAGAGTTGAAAAAGGAAGACTGATATCTTAAAAAAGCTTGATTAAAAAGCAGAATATATGGCTCAAGCTGTACCAAACCTTTACAAAAGAGACTTTGTGCCTTTTGTTCTAGCACTGAAAATAAATGGCCAATATAACTATATAAGGCACTAGAATCTGTCATCACTTATGGCCACAACAAGGCCATGGATGATGGACTGTAATGCAATATAAGTAGCACTGCCATGAAACAAGGGTAATTTAATTTAGATCAGAGGATTCAGTTTTTGTGGTATAGACTTATGAATATAATAATTCTTAGCCATGACAGATTATCCTGACAACGTAGTACAGCACTCTGGGCTTTTACAGAAATGCCAGCCTCAGCTGCACTTTTTTTTTTCAGTCTTTGCCCAATGATATGTATTAGATTTGTGGTATATATGAGCCACTAAAGACCAAATTGAAATCCCTAAATCCAGTATAGTCTCAGAGATCATAACATAAGCTGAAAACAACAAGAAAAAAAATGTACCATTAACTCAGAGGATGTAGGTGATCATAAGTGGTTTTCTGAACAAGTAAGAAATAAATTCATGAGAGCCCCAAGGAACTGTGAAGAATTATCCTTATTGCAGGGTATCTGTATTCAGCCAAGGAAACTAACATCTTGCTTATAGTAAATTCTGTTTAAAAGTGTTTGAGAATAGTGATTCCACATACAGTTTTTCTTATGTGTGGGAAACTAGCAGGAAAGCAGGAAAATTAGTTTCCCCATCCACTAGAAATGTCTTATTCCAGATCTAACAGGTATTAAACAGCTTACAGCTTTTCATCTTTTGCTTTGCTTATCTCTACTTTTTGTTAACATTTGTTAAGCAACAGGAAGACATTGTCTGTCCATCTCCTTTTGTGTGAGGATGTTCTCACACCATCAAAAGTGAGATAAATTATTCCTATTTTTAGGTTTAAATAACCCAAGAGGAAGGATGTGTGTTGCCAACCATGGAAGATAGTGCTTGTTGTTCTTCACAAGCTCACATCATCCCTACCTGTAAACCTTTGCCTTTGCCTTGCATGATCTTCAAGAAGTTTTGAGGCACAAGATGAGAAGATCTATCTTTGATTAACTGTTGGACTTGGTGATTTAAAGGGTTTTTTCCAACCTAAGAAATTGATTCTATGGTTTTAGATTACTTTAGACTGCAGGTCAACTGCACTGCAACATACCTCCACAACCCTGGCTCTGACCAGGGCAGGGATCTTGCTATGATTTTCCTTCAATCCATGTGACAGCATCCCAGAGGTTAGGAAATGAAGGCAAACTGAAGGAGGTAGAATAAGGAGGTGGGGAGTAGGAATTTATACCAGCAGAACTCCCTGTTTGGAGCTGAGGTGTAACTGGAACTAAGCCTCAGAGCCTCAGAATCAGATCCCAAGAATTGTTCCAGGTTCCTGCTATTCACTCTCAGCCCTGGTTACTCCATTTGTTAAAGTATGGAGACAGAGACATCACAAAATGCAAGCTGACATTTCTCTGCAGTGACTTTCTCTGGAGTGTCAACTCAATTAATGATTTTAAGTTTTGCCCTGAAGATGCTAATGTCCATATCCATGTTTTATCTTTACAATTGTCCAAAGCTTTTATAACTGTGAAAAATAAGTGGAGAAAAGGATCCTGAGGGACCTAGAGTATGCATAGAAAAGAAGCCAGTTGGATTTATTTAGCTACTTCATATTGGATCATTGAATAGAAACTTGATAGTAGCACAGGAATTTTTAACTTGTTTTTATTCCACCTATTTTAACTTCACAGAGATTCAGAAAATAGACACTGTGATCCACAAGTGTAGTTAGTTCTCAGCTTGTAATGCATATGTGAAGAAAGCATTTGTCTGCTTAGCCAAGGTTCACTTGCATTCATGGCATGTGGAGCTGAACCATTCCTGGTTTCTCTTCTGGCCAAAAAAGCATTGGATCAAACTTATATCTGGTATAAGAATGCTGATTTCAGTTACTTCAGCAGTGAAAAAGACCCCCAGCTTATTTTTAGGCCAGATAATGATCCCAGTAAAACAATACTGATGACTGTAAGTTTGGCTCACATTAATAGATTAAATGTGGGTAGATGCAAACAGATGGCATCGGTTGCTTTGTCGCTTCCTGGCAGAACTGGCCTCATTAAAACATCAATTTTGCTGAAGCTTTTGTGGCTGTGATTAAAGTTGCCAAAACTTTTAAATAGGCAGAGTTTCAAAGTGATAGCTGTGATGGCTTCCAAATGTATCTGGCATAGTACAGCACTCCACATTAGACTTGTAAAGCTGGATCTTTTTGAGAATAAAGGAGGTCTTTAATTTACCCATTAGGCTCTTTTTTAATTTCATATGTCATCTGCTGTATTTGTAAGAATGTTTGTTTCTCTCCAAAGAAAACTGTCAGTGGGATGCAGTGAAGGATTATTTAGTAAACAGTTGCTGGATGGCTGCAGTAGCACATGACACCTCTTCTCTGAGCTGTGTCAGAATGGGAACAGCTGCACTACGTTTCCACAAATGATAACTCACAAATGATAAGTCACAGATGATTGTGGGTGAGAGGGGAGAGCAGAGTTTGGAAGCTCAGGTGCTGCATTCTCCACTGTGCAGCAAAGGCAGAGGGTGACAAATACCAGCTCTTACTCAAACTGCAATTTGCTCCTTTTGCAGTGGGAGGTGGTGCTGCTGGCAGGAAGAGCAGCACTGCTCTGGATTGGATTCATGGATATTTGCAAAAGCTTTAGTATCTATTGCCCAAGGGGAGGGTGGTTTTCAGTACTGCTCTGGTGTTACAGAGAAATGCCTTATCTGCAGAGGTCCACTGCAACCATGAGCAAACAATTTAACCTTTTTATTTCCTATCTTTTTCACTGTCAAGGTGGGTTTCTCTTTTTTTTTTTTATGGGGAAGGCAACGGATATAAAATTGAAGATTAATAGCTGAAAAACGCTAAGAAATCTACCTGGTAGTGTCTGTCAAAGGGATAGATGTAAGGGAAGACGAGAGTAGAAGTGGTCTGACATTTCTGAGTTGAGGCCAAAGCTGGAAGATATTATATTAGCAGAAAATATCTTTTCTACCTGTAGTTTTCATAGAAATGTAGAGTTTTTAAAGTTGGAAAAGACCTTTAAGATCATCAAGTCCGATCAAGCCTAGTGCCACCACCATGTTCACCATTAAGCCATTCACTCACACACCATACCCACATGTCTTTTTTAACACTTCCAGGGAGGGTGATTCCACCCTGAGGAGCCTTCCAATGCTTGGACAACCCTTTCTGTGAAATATTTTTTTCCCTAATATCAAGGTAAACCTCACCTGCTGCAACTTGAGGCAATTTCCTCTTGTTCTGTCACGTGTTACCTGGGAGAAGAGAATGATCTCAATCTGGCTGCAAACTCTATAAAGTCTCCCCTGAACTGCCTTTCCTCCAGGCAAGTTAAAAATAAAGGGATTACTTTTTACTGGTAATCAGCAGGTTAAGACTTGCAGCTAATGGTGGGAGATACTGAGTGAAAACTCAGATGAATCTGATGAGTGGAAAACATATTTGACATTTGGAAAAAATAACCCAGTACTTTATAGGTCTCAAATATATAGCAATCATTTTCACTCCCCAGCTTCCAAGGATATGGCAAACAGGCCACATAGAAAACCCTGAAGTTTGATATAGAGTATCTGGCTTTAGGAAGGAGATTATGTTTGCACACGTGCTGGTCTATTGTAGTTAATGATATGTGAGAAACAGAGTTTTAATGGGTTCACATATTATTCATTATGGGAGCAGAACATCATAAATTTGATAACCAGATCCTTCTAATTTGACAAAATATGTTAGAAATACAGTGGCATAATTGCATTTGTACTGTATTCACTTGTGTGGAGTAGTTTAATTTATATTCATGGGAAATTTCCACTGAAAGGCAAATAATGCCACAGTATATGCTTCTTTGCAGACTTATATGAGTTCTTACACAGACATGTAAAATTCTACTACAAAATACTGGTATCTCCAGCATAAAAAAAGGGACTGTTTTACAATTACAAATCAGAAACTGTTTGTAACTTTTCACTTTGGCAAATTTCTGAAAGAAGAGTTTTGAAAATTTTGAACATCTCCGAATTAACAGAAAAATATTGTCCCAGTAATAAAAGTAGAAATTAACTAAACATCTAATGAGAACCTTTTCTAGTGATTTATTAACTCAGGTCCTGGAGACATATAGATCAGTCTGTGAGATATAATTCTGCACCATTACACTGTCTGATCCATCTTCTAAACCAAAAGTCAAGAGCAGCTCAGCATGAGGGAGCTTCTAAGCACTCTGTGAAACTTTCCTATCTTTTAAAATCAGAGACTGATTCTAACTACAATATGAAAGGGAGCAGTAGTGTTGGTGAAAGGTAGTTTGCTACTGAAATGACACATTCTCACCACACTCTTTTTATAACAAATACAAAATCCTTCATGAGTGGCCAAACTGAATTTTCATGAGTTTTAAAGTGAAAGCAAGAATCCCATTCAAAGTAGTGTAATGAACTGTCAGTAACAGATATTCTCAGGAGTAATATTTTAGCTCTTTTCAGGAGGATCTGGAAGGAGAAGGGGTTGGAGGAAAGAACTCAACTAAGCTATGCAAATCTTGTTATTTCCATGCAATGAGTGATTCTTCCATCTGACTCCTTCCTGCTCTTGCAAAGGAAGTTGAAAATTATTTCAGTTGGATATGCAGCTTAAGACACGACTCTGGCCTACAGGAAAGGCCTCCTGCTCCCCTCAGGAGGGGTATTATTTCATTTCACTCCCTCAAAGCAATTTAGCTGGCTTACTGGATGTGAGCTGCACAAAGCAGTGCCATGCAAGGTGTTTTCCCCAAGAGAGGAAAATATTTTAATGGGACAGTGTATAATTCCTCTCACTACTCATGGATTCCCAGCTCTTTTTCCATGACTGATTTTCATGAGTGGCCACGGTGGCTTCCCCTTTTCTTCACAGGGAAGAGGAGGGAAAGGAGGAACACAAGGAGATTCAGATGGTTCAGTGAACTCCAGTGTTGGTGCTTCTAGGTTTCAAGGAGGCAGAAGAGTTGGTTTTGTTCCTCAAAAGCCAAAAACCTGCCTCCAGCAGCAGTGCAGCTCTGAGTGATGTGACTCTAGCTAACTGGCACAGCAGGGGCTGTGTGAAGCCCTGGCCTTGGGTCCTGGGCTTGGTCTTGCGGTGAGACAGGCTGCAGGGTGGAGATGATCTGCTCATCATTTTATTGAGCTTTCTTGAAGGTTATGCACTGGATAAAAGCCACAAAGAACATTCTGAAGGGTTGTGAGAGAACATAGATGAGATATATGATTTGCTTACTTTTTGGCTCCAAAATCTGTGGAAGTTTTGGGGAGCTGACCTGCCCTCTCTGAGGGCTACATGGAAAGAAGAACCAGGAACATGGTAGCATTTCTTGAAAGTAACTGGAAATAGTAAGCCTTGCCACAAAATTTGAACCCCTGAAGGACTCATTTGGATATTAAGGCTGAAATCCTTGCTACCTTCTTTGTACTTACATGTGCACAAAAATATGGATGTCTATTTTCAGCCTTCTGAATGCCAGTTTGTCTTGAGCAACTGTTAAGCCTATTCCATGTGAAAGTGTGAATTGAGAATTAGTAGAAAGAAGGATTTAGTTCTGCCAATAACTGCCAAAAAAATAGATCAGAAAGAAGATAAAGAGAAGCTGAAAGACCATTTTCAGTGCTCCTTCAGATATTAAGAGTCCCTTAGTTAAGGAAGCCTGTGATGCCTTTAGGCTTTAACAGCAAATGTTCCTTGATCTTAGTGGTGTTTTGTTAAGCTTAGACATATAGTATTCCAGGAAAAAGAGTGGTCCCATAACCAGACTTTCTTACATCCTCTTTCCTAGCAAATACAATGGTTCATTTGACACATGGTTGTACTTACCAGCTGCTCTTTTACACTGGTTTTATTGACTGTGTTTTGAAATGATTGACTTCAGAATAAGCCTCTGTGTTCTTCCTCCTTGTAAACAGAGAAGTTAAAGCCTGTGCAAGTAGGTTCAATATTTAAACTCTTTCTTATCTGATTTTGTCCCTCAAAAGCCATATGTCAGCTAATGCTCAATAGGTGATATTGGTTTATCTCAGTAATGGGCTGCCTGAAGTGCGGCGTGGGAGCAGCAGGGACTGCTGCCTGTCAGTGGCCTTTCAGAGCTGTTAAAAGACAGTCTCATAAGGGATGGGCTGTGTCTCCTCCTTCCTTTGACCAGACCAACCCATGGCTTGCCAAACAAATACAAACAAGGCATTGTAGTCTGCCCGAAATAAAAACATTTGCTAATGGGGAAATAGAGCTCTCAGTGGAAAAATGAGACTCAGAAACAGCAGTCAACTGTATAAAAGCTTTAATCCATCACTCTTGTGATGTGACAGGGTACCAGGTCAAAGAGACAGGTGGGATATTTGTTGTCTGGAAATGTCATCCCTCCAGTGACTTGCTATTTTCTGCTGAACAAAAAAAAACTTTACCCCCCAAACCCCCGTTTTGTAATATATCAGTCAGCAACTTGGATAATTTTTGGTACTCTTTTGCCTTTGAAGAAGAGTGGGGAGTACACAAAATCTTGGAGAGTTACAGCAGTGCAATTTCTCCTCACTTCATCTTGAAATGGAGAGGCAAGCAGTGACCAACTCAAGGAAGCTACAGCTGGTCTAAATTAGCTCTCACCACTGGTTCAGAAAGGGACAGATACAGTGGGCTAGTCCAGCTGCTCTGCACTGCTGCTCCGGTGATCCTAAACCTTGTATTTTTAAGCTAGCAGAGGTGTTTTGTGTCAGTGCTGCACTATAAAGCCACTAGTGTGCACCACTGAATAGGAAATCCACCTCCTGAACACCTAGACACTTAGCTTATTCAGAGAAATCCCTGCCTTGAGCAGTATTTCTCTTTATGAGGATTCCTGACGAGGTGGATTGACTTTCACAGGAAGTGAAACATTTTTTCCAGATCCACTTCCATTTACGTCTGTGTAGGGGAGAGGGCATCCAAAGCAACCTTGCAATAATGTGCATACAAAGCCCTTGTTCTTACAAAGGGCCTTATACACGCTGGGAGAAGTCTAAAAAGCTAGAAATGGATGTAATTCCTCTCTAAATTGCCAGAACGAGGCAAAGGGCCTCCTCAGTGGAAATAAAATTTGGGGCATAGCTGACAAAGTTGTGTTTCAAGATGATCCTTCCCAGAAGCCCTTGTTCCTCTGAAAGCACCAGAAGAGGGGAGCTTGGAAGAGAATCAAGAGGGCAAAGAATGGAGAGGAAGAGAAACATTTTATAGATCAATATCCCTGTCAAAGGCGAATATTTTCTCCTGTTTTGTCTGGCACAGACAGATTTGGAGGGGATATTTTTAGAACACGCTACATGAATTTTTGATTACCTTAAGAGATTTATTTTCTGCCAAAACAAAGGCATCATATTTCTCTAACCAGAATGTGGCACTTACTCTGAGGACAGCCAAATCTTGCACATAATCATTGAGGTCATATGCAAATAAAAGGCACCATGCTTCGTGCAAATTCCCATTTTAGCTATTCTTACAATATTTCCCATTTATAAGAGTGTAACTATTTTATGAAAAGCTCTCTGGGACCAGTCTATTAAACTGTAACCAGCCTGTTTTCCTTCAGCTCCTGCTGAGGAACTGCCTTCAAGGAATATTTTGAGATGTAAAAATTAAGAAAAAGAAATTAAAACACTTTTTAGCAATTTAATTTGAACTCATCATTTAATATCTGTAATATCTTGTTCATATGCTGCTGCCATGGTCCAGCAGTGATGGTATCAACGGGGAGGGAAACATGGGAGGAGGTCCTTGTGATGGTTCTTCTCGTCCTTCAAGTGACAAAACACTTCCATGTGCTGCAAAAAATGGGGTGCACAGCTCTGCTAATCCCTTCTTACAGCCACTGCATTTCTGTACTCACTTTTTCATCACTCCCCATTCCCTCCTTCCTCTTCTCTCTCCTGCCCCAGCCTTCGTGGAATTTCCCATTTTTTGTCTTTGCAGAAAACATTTGCCTGGCACGGCGCAAGGCTCATGGGAAGTGCATTGTGCCGTGTGCTCCTGCCTGAGGAGGCCAAGGCAGGGGCTGCTGCACTCTAACAGCATTTCTCATATGTGACTACTGTAATCAGGCATGTAACACAGAATACTCCAAATCCATTGCTGGTCTAAAAGGAATTAATATCAGGTCTGAGGACATTCAGGTTATTGTCCCTGCTGGCTCCTTTCTGCAACCACACTTTACAGATCTGCCTACAGTTCTTCTGAGCCGTCTTGTTCTGGCCACGTTATGACAACATGAAAAAGAAAGTACTACAACGGGGAAAATAAACCCATCTTTTTTGCATCATTTCAAGCAAGTGATTGCCTGTTTTAAACCTGTACCCAAGATCTCACTCTCTTTTTTTTTTTTCCTTGGTTTTGGTTTTGGTTTTGGGTTTGGTTTGGTTTGGTTTGGTTTGGTTTGGTTTGGTTTGGTTTGGTTTGGTTTGGTTTGGTTTGGTTTGGTTTGGTTTTTTTCCTGTGCATAAAAGTGTTAGGTGAGAGTGATGGGAAGATTTTGAACACTTGGCCTTGTAGTATGGATTTTCTGTCCCTTCCTTTCTGCAAAAAATCTTGTAAATGTTTTTTTTAGCCACCTGCCATCTCTGCTTCATCTTTTAGATGCTATTTCCACAATCTCCACTTTGGAATTATCTTCCCACCTCTACCTCTCTGCAACCTTTCATCTTGCAAAACTGTACTCTTGTTTAAGACACACTTTTCCCTCAGAGTTGAACCTGCTCCTTTTCCTTATCTGAATGACAGAGCTCAGCAAATTATTTTTCATGTCAGCCTGCACAGGCTGCCAGCTCTTCCAGTCATCACTGGCCTCCTTTTCAACAGAACTGGCAATAAAGAAGGTCTGGCTATTCCACTGCAATTGATAAAAATCTTTATTTCATGGGTAACAGTAAGAAAACTACCAGGTGAAGTCAAACACTTCCAGGAGAGTGAAATTAAACCCTCTCTGAATGGCTAGAATGACAGATCCACTTTCTTCATGAGACAGATAAAACATACTGTGTCAGTGCCATCTGGAAACTGCTCAAAATCACCAGCCCTGGTACAAGACCTTCCTCCCTTGTTCCCATCCCTCCTCACACACACAGTGGTCATGGAGTGTGGCAGGAATTGTTTTGCAGAGATGTTGTGGTAATCACTCCTGTCATGCTCTGTGCACTATTTGTGGCTTGTTTTCCTGACATGATCTGAAAGCAGGGACAGCTGACCCCTCTATCCCTGATCACAGAACAGAACAGAATGGAATGGAATAGAGTGTTTCTCTTGGGAGGGACCTACAATGACCATCTAGTACAACTTCCTGACCTATTCAGGGCTGACCAAAAGTTTAAGCATGTTATTAAGAGCATTGTCTAAATACCTCCTAAACACTGACAGTTTTGGAGCATGCACCATAATTTTCTGTCTCACTCTCTTTCTGTTTTTCTTGCTTCCCAGACAGTGTGGCATCTGAGAAGATCTTTATTACCTTCCCCTAAGTCAAGCTGTTTTGCCCAAGGGGCAAGAAATAAAGGGACAAAAGTTTTCCTTGTGTGCAGCAGCAGACAGCCACATCCTACTGATATGAGATTACAGACCCCTTCCACAGTGGTAATAAATCCTCAAAGTCAACTGGGTGAAGAGAGCACCTGAACATGATAATGGCACATGGTGCTAGCACAGAGCCCTGGAGCCTCGTGATGTCCAGTGTGTTTCCAGTCATCAGATCCCATACTTATGTCACTCACTCATTTGTAAATGATAATGAAGGAAAGGACCCTCTCCCTGCACAAGGCTCCCTTTCACTCCCTGCACGCAGACACTGCCTGAGTTCAGCTTGTAATAGATACCAAATTATCTAAATGAATCTTCTCTACAAAGGCACTCTCTAACTTCCGTTTCTCAAGCATCTCTTTCCTTTGCTGACTGTCATCAGAACTGCTCTTTGCCCAAAAGGGAGGAAATAAGCATTGATTTTACAGAAGCCAGACACAAGCACTGGTGTAGAAGCAGAACATTATTTACAACCCAAGTGGTGCAAAGTGTTTATGTTTGGACCAGTTGTTAAATTCTTCAGGGAAGTTTAGTACAAAATTACACCCTCAAAGCAGAATGTTTAGGTTCTCCACAGAAAGGCTTTGACTCTCTATGACTTTTTGACTCTCTATGTTTTGCAGAATAATGTCTGATTTTCATTTTTAGTCCTATTTAGTTCTAAAATTCTTTGACATAACTATTAGGACTCCTAAGTGATTCCAAGACTGCTGCTGAGCTTCTTTGAGGACATGTCAAAGTGAGTCTCTAAAGGTGCAAGTTGTCACTGCTCTGCCTCAAATAAGATGGGAATATCACAGTGGATTCATTTGCTCCTGGGCAGTTTCTAAACACCTGAACAATGCTGTTATTTTCTATAGGCCTGCAACAATATTACTGCCACAGAAAAGTAGCTCTCATAGACATCAGCTATGTCCTGCAAGAAAGAAAACAATGTTTTTCTATTGATTTTCTGTGGTGTCTCAATGTTGTTTCTTCCTTGAACAGAATGCCTCAAGAGGCTTTAGAAGGATACAAAATACAGCTTTCTGTCCAGCTGATTAACTCTATCGTCTTTACATTTCCAGCTGCTGTAGACAGAGATGGATTCCTTGGCTTCAAAATAAGCTGATCAAATTCAAATTTTCACAATTGTAAGCCACTGCAGTATTCCTCTAGAGTGTCAAACTCTCATGAAATAATTAAGCTTCCACTTTTTACCAACCTTTCCTTCTGGGAGGAAGACCTTTAAAGGAGGGTATTAACTCCTCTGCTCCTTTATAGGATCAGAGTCCATCTCCAGCTTCCATTGTCCCTGATCACTTCTCCAGCCTCATACAGCTGGCCCAGGCATTTCCAAAAAAATGGGACTAATAACTAAATTAATTGTCAGAATTTTTTTCCTTGTGGAAGGCTGGAAGAGTTTCTTCTAGGTCTATATCCATTCTCTGAGTTGTCCCTTATCCAGTTTCAGGTGGGTTTCAGAAGTTCTCTTTAATTGGGCCTTGCAGCCCCCATCCTCTGTGTAATAATCTTTCT
>VWYI01007592.1:0-18321 GCA_013399455.1 Anthoscopus minutus | reverse complement strand
TCTTTTACTTTGGCCCAAAAAATAGAATCCAAAATACAAATGTTTCCATTTTTCATAGATTGATTCTTTACTCAGGGAAGTGTCTCTCATTTTCTAAGGATGAAGAACTTATTTGTCCCAGTCACATCTTATTTCTGGTTTTGGAACTGTTGTTTTAGCATTAGTGTGGCTGACATGTGTACTCTTTGCAATTAATTTATTATCCTATGAAAGACATTCCTCCAGTTTATTATTATTATTGTTTCCCTCCTTGTTGCTCACAGAAACCCTTTTGTAGAGTGCATATGATAGGTTTTGGCAAAACTCTGACTTTTTTCTAAGTTAATTCTGCTATTTAGTCTTTTTTAAAGACACTTCCATTTTGGCTGGATGAGGTGATGTTGATTAGCAGTGATTGGTGTAATGTTTCTTCTCTTCCATTTCTGTATATTTGGTGTGCAACATGACCTCTCCATCTTTTTCCTTGCAAAAGGTCTCTTGTTCCCCAAGCTTTTTCCTTGAGGCAGGAAAATGGAATATTCCTTCCCATGAGCTCTTCAGCAGATGCCATTTCACAGCTCTCATTTGAGGCAGGAAAAGTCACATTTTTGTGGTGTTACTTCCAGGCTTAGGTACTGATGTGGTTCCTGAGATGGTGGGGAACTCTTGCTTTCTGCTTTCTAAAAACCAGATTGGAGCTCTGAGGTGGGTCTGGTGCTGACCTGCTGTTTCTTGCCCATCTTCATGCCTTCTGCATTGTTACAGCCCTTTGGGAGAATGAAATATGGTAAAACCTCCTTGTAAAGCAAAGGTTCAAGAATCATTTACAACGAAGCTACTGGAAAGACTTAGAAAAAGCACCTTTCAGGCACTTTGTATTTATCAAAAGGTCTGGGTACATTTTTTGCATGGAATAATTTATTTATTTTTAAAATGCAAATAACTTAGATGTTTCAGCTAAATTCATCAAAGATTGCAATTGGTTAATATTTGGGGAATTATTTTCAACACGCAAGCATTCTAATGAAGTGATTAATTTAATCCCAAATATAAAGCCTACGTTTGCTTAGGTGAAACTTTAACCTAAACCTGCCTATTGTTCCCCTCTGACTCTCTAGGAAGCTTAAGTGAGCAGCTCAGGTGAATATATTGACTGTGTAGATGTCTGTTGTTACAGGGACAAATCCCAGCTGAGTCAGTCAATGGGAAAATAGGTCCCTTTTATTTAGCAGCACATAACAAGATCCCAGGAGCTTACACATTTTGTTGAAAAAAGTCACAGGATGAGACAGATTGAGACAGACAAGGTTAAAAAAATTATTCGAGGTCATTTAGCAGCTTAATGGCAGGGCTGACAATGGAGCAAGGTCAGTGACTCATTCTCCAAGCCAAATTCATCCCCTAATTATTTAGGAAGTTTCTTGGCATTGGGCATGACTGAGAGAGGGGAAAGGCAGCCCCACTGCAAGGGGCTGAACACAGAGGAGACAGAGTGCATGACAGCATCAAAGAGGTGAATGACTTCATGGTGTTCTTTCGGCCCATTATTTCTCTTTGTGGGCATTTTGAAAGGAGTGATTTGTTAAAGGGGACTCGAATGAGGCAGAGATGTAAACAGAAGAACTGGCAGGATGCTTTAGAGACAGAAGAAACAGGGAAAAGAGACATAAGAAGGCAAAGAGAGCAGCAATCTGGACCATGAAGAAAGGAGTGGAAGGAGAGGATGATAATGAATTTGGAAGGGAATGGTAGCAGACCAAATACATACAGCAAAGTCAGGAGAAGAATGAAAAAGGCCATTTGGAAGCTGAGTAGTTTCTGTGTTAAAAAGAGTTAAGATCCTGGAGATTAGAGAAAACTACAACTGTAAACTGTTCTTTGGAGTGTCCTTTGAGGTACAGCCTTTGCAATTCCTGCAGGCTCAGAGTCAGCCTTCCACCCGTGTAAGGACATGGAGCCAAGACTGTGCTTTGGACTGTGGCTTCAGCTTCACCTCTATATGGCCTGTGTCTGGCCTTCCTAAATGTTTACATTGAGTACTTCATATATTTAACGCTTATTCAAGTATATTTTCTGCAGGATGGTTGGAGGGAAAATGCATATGCAGATGAGGGTTCAGCACATTCCTGCCATGAGGGATACTGTCAGGAAAGAAGAGAGTGGGAGCCCGTTACATGATTTTGAAACTGAAATGTAAGAATCAAAACTCATCTACAGGAGAATTTTATGGGAGAATTCAGGATTTACACCCAGAAGCCACAATAATTTGCTATATAATAATAAGTGATTCCAAGAATCACATAGAAAATTATTATTTCCTTCTCCCTTTCCAGGAGGCTGGCACTTGGCTTTGTTGTGTGATTTCCTGGCACCTTCACATCCAGAAGGACTGGCCCAGGCTTAGCACTACTGAAGCTTTCTATAGAGCAGCAAGTAGCTTAAACATGAACTCAGAAGAAAAACTGGTTAAGAATATATTCTAAGGTGTAAAACAGGAAGAGAAGGAAAGGCCCTCTGTATCACTAAAATGCTTTTTTACAGATGACTTTATAGGCATCAAATTTTCTCAATCTCTTCCTGGCTGCTACTTGAGTAGTGGAAACTTATTCCCTGTGCCTGCCATTCTCTTTTGTTGTACTCGCAATTACAGGGACTGGACCTGAGGGGGGAAAAAAGTCTTCCTATCTAATTCCCAAAAATATACACTATCTGCCTGCATGTAAATAATGCCTCAGTTTTAAGGAAAAAAAAATAGCATTTTCTTGCCTGCAAGAGAATGCAAGACAGGTGAGAGGCAGCTCGTCCTTTCTGCTCTGGGTACTTGGGTGAGCAGAAGGGCAGAGGAACAGGTCCAACAGCACAGAGCAGCCTGTCTCTCCTTCCCCTGGAGTTTTGGCCTTGTTCTCCTGTTTAACAGCTTCTGTCCATGATCATTCCTGAGCCTGGCATCCGAAACAGGTTCACTGTTGTACACTCAGTTCTTGTCCCTGAGGAGGTGCAACTTGAGCAGGAAAGAGAGAGGGTCAGCATTCAGATTAAACTCTGTGGGGATTAGAGGGTAGCAGGCAAAGAGCTCTGCAAGGCTGAGATATTAACAGCAAGGCTACCTGTGAGGGTTGTGGTCCCAGTGCTGGTACCTTGCCTGGATTTTGGTTTTCACCCCACTCTGCACAAGCTGGAAGGTTAGATGAGAAATGGAGAGAGCAGTATAACCCAAAGTCTTGGCTAAGGCATGAACAATGCCAAACTTTGAATCAATTCTGAGCTGTAAGTCCTGTCTTAATCCAAGGTATTTGAGAAAATAAAATGAGGTATTTGGAGACAATGTTGGAAGATATTTCACAGAAGTGTTTTAACCTACAACTCTTCAATTCCTCTAAGGCAGGATCAGTTGTTCTCATGGACACTTAAATCATTCCTGCCTCAGCTGTTTATGAGACCCTCCTGTGGCAGAGGTTTCACAGATTCTTGAAAAAGATCTCCTAGCACAAAATTAATCACAACAGAAGTCTCCAAGGGTAGCCAGCCTGAAGTTCTCTTAGTGGTGCTGAAACCAATTACTCCTTGTCCTATCATCAGTGCACATGTAAGAGCTGTTTTTCTCTCTCATCTGCAGCTGCTTTGTAAGTCTCTACTGCTCCATTTGTGAAGACTAAATAAATTATATTTCTGCACACATTGCTTACTACAGCTCTGACTGTGTTGAGCTTTGTGTCTTTTTTCTGAACACCCACAAGTGGTCCAGTTGATAAAGCTGATTTAAGAAAGAGGAGAAAACAAATAATACCTTGATATCCTCTTAGGACCAAAATGGATTGAACAGAAAAAATAGACAGTAAATTAAAGAAGTCAGTTAAAGAAGCCTCCTCTCAGTGTCCACCTTTTCTCCTGCCCAGACATGCTGTGTACATTGTGCAGCTCCTTGTCCTTTTACTCCAGCAGCTGTGGGGTTTGTCCACCCTTTTGTGGCAATTACTTTAATTCTCTGAAATCAAAGCACCTGCCAGAGAAGTGGCTTGTTTTACAAAACCATGGCCTATTGAAACATTTTAAGGAAAACAGTTGTTTCATTCTCTAAAGATACAGATCTTCTCCTGAGTCAAGGAGAAAAGATAAAGGGGGAAAGTTTGACATTTGACTTCACTCTGGAATGCAGGTAAAGGCTTGAAATACAAACTCTGAGATGAACAGGTTTGATTAAGATATCATTTTAAACTACTGTCCTTTTCCTTATTTATTTGTAACTTTGAAAGAAAGACAAATAGCCTTATCTTTGTCATTGGATAAAAAAATGCAAGCTGGCAGTTTTCACTGAGAAAGTTTGAGTGACTTTGATGGCTACCATGAAAGCACCATGTTCTGTTTGATCTTTTGTTGACTAACTGCAGTTTTGGGGATGTTACAATGCATGTTTACATAATGCAGGCTAGCTGCAAAGCCTCACCTCAGCTGAAAAGACACAGCTTGTTTTAAAAGCAAGCCAGGCTAGGATATAAAGAAAAAGAAGTTACATAACATGTTATGAAATTTCAAAGGTAATGCATGAGCTGTACAGCCAGCATAAAAAAAAGACAAAAAGATCCTACACTACCAGAAAGGAGTGCAAATAGACTGGGATTTTGTGGAATCCCTTGTAGTTCAAAGCCAATTTAGCGTTCAGGATAGAGCCAAAAACTATTCCCTTTGCGGGTTATTTGTTAAAGCTAATTCAAACATCATCACCAAAGTCCTACACTAATCCTCCTCCTTCTCAGGAAAATTTGCTTTTACAGATCCTTTCTTATTGCACTGTCCCAGATCCAGGCTGCTCCCACCAGCCAGATTTTCTAATGCTGATGCTGAGTGAAACCATTTGTGTCACAGGGTATAACCAGCTCATGTCCACTATCTGTCACCTGGACCATTCAGTTCCTGTGCCACTGCTGTGCTCAGCTGTGAGCCACCATGCAGTAACACATGGATTCAGAGCAGATGACCACTGGGTGCTTTTGCTGCTTCAGGGAAGTCAAGGCTCCTGGCCTAACTGAGCACAAGGACCTGTAGGGAGCTAAGAGCTGGATCACAGGAGCCAGAAACAAAACTAAAGTAAAACTTATGCCAGAAGAAAGTGGTAAGGACAGAGCTAGACCTTCAGCCCTGCCCACAGTAGTCTGTGACTAATGCAAAGGGACAAAACCCTTAATTAAGCTCCTACAAGATTGTTCCTACAATAACTTCGCAGAAATGGGTTGGATTAGTATCCCAAGGGGTTGCTGCTGAGGTCCTGACATCCACACATGATGTAGTTCAGGGGGGTTATTTCCATTGATATGTAGTGTAGTTTCCTGCACAGAAACATTCCATCAGGAACATGAAGTAGTGTCCAGAGGGTGTAGTTTGGGAGCCTCACATCCCTGTAGGAGAACATCTGGGATGTGCTGTAACAGAGGGTTTGATTCCTCTCCCTCAAGAGGAATCTAAGACCTCTGTGAGAACTGAGTAACCTCTGTGAACTCTGTGGTGAAGGAGTGATGGGGGGTTGCTTTCGAAGTGCTCAACTGTTCCAAACCAAAATACTCATCTAATGTGGCCAACACTAGAGAAAGGGAAAGGAGCCAGCCCACTTTTCTTCCAAACACAGAAAGCCCCTTGAAACCACAGTGGTGAGATTTCTTGCCAAAGACTGTGAGTTTAGGTTTCCCCCCTGGCCTGCAGGGGGTTGGACTTGATTTTCCTTGTGGGTCCCTTCCAATTCAGATATTATATAATTCTATGATTTTGGTATCAAACTGCACTGGAAAGTGTTGTTATCTCCATGCATTTGTCCATGGCTGGAACCTGTGGAAGTCAGTTCATGCCATTCTACTTCACATCAACTTTACTGCATTGCTATTATTTCTTAAACAGCTGATGCCAGAGAAGAGCATCTAATGGTCTTCTTGATGGTTTTGAAATGCTCACATCCATTTGCTTTTGAAGATACAAACTTTTCCAGTGACTCCAGAATGCTGTGGGATTTGGGCTTCGCTTACTGAAATAACCAAGAGAAGATACTTTGATTTTTGCAGCGTTGATTATATTTGATTCCTCTCCCTCACTTGAAATCTTATTATAACTGGTAAAATCTTGGGTGCCAGTGTCCTTGTGTTTCATTGAATATTTTGTGGATATAAGCTGCCTGTTGGTCTGTTCTTAAAAACAACAATTAAATTTAACTGTGTTCTTTAGAGGAAAAGTGGAATTTCAGACACATCATAGAGTTTGTCCAAGATTCATCCTGAAAGCTTGTTATGCAAGTGATGACAAACTATGCTGGTAAACAGAGAGGAAATAATTTTCCAGTTTTGATGTGGGTTATTTTCAAATTTACTGTATGAAGATGAACCCACTGCTCTTAGCTCAAGGGAGAAGGCTCCTCTCCAGCTGAAACATTCATTAAGCTCCATATGGACACTGCCTTGTTTGGGTTTGGAGAAAACTGTCTAAGAGCGCATCAGAATGAAAGCTGCACTGTTCCTACTAAAAATTCAGCTTGATCCACGGGTCTGTACATGGTATTCATTTTCAGAGTGTTCTGTTTAAATTCAAGTGTTTCAATTCTTTCTTGAACCTCAGAGGAAGCAGCCTGATAGCAAAAGCTCCTACAAAGTCAGTTGTGGAAGCGCTTGTGCTTCAGCCTTTGGAGGCAGGTGGTGTGGAGAAATGTGCACACAGATTGGTATTTCTGACATTCCTGACAACAAAGGCTGAGCATGGAGGGGTTTGGGGGACACTGAAATCTGTGAACACTTTTAATGAGCATTGGTTCTTTTTACCCTGGTGGACTGAGTTTAAATGTTGCTCAGTCCGTTTTTTGGCATGATAGCTATCATTTTGGTTCAGGACTTGGAGTACTGATTAAAACAAAGGGAGTATATCTGAAATCCCTGTGAGAGGTCTTAGTGGTCACAGTAGACAAGTTGAACAGCAAGCACAAAATGAGCACTCATGAGGAAAACTTGAGAATTATTTAGTTAAACTAATTGATATAGGTATTTTAAATTAAAAAATTAGTAGAAATGCCCAGAAATCTTTAAGTAACGGGTCAACAGGCAAAGGAACTTTGTTAAATACAGAAAATTCCTTAACTTTACCAGGATTTATTTAATATAAACTCAACAGAGTTGTAACTGTCTGCAAGACACATCAGAGTGCCTTGGCTCTGCTTTCCCATTGCTACGCTTGACTGAATGTGGAAAATATAGTGGGAGCAAGGATTTCTCTGAATAAACACATTTGTGTAAATTTTCTCCCATCTATAACTAGCTTTCACAGTGAAAATTGTATTCCTTTTCATGAAACAAAGTCTTGTTGCCTCATGGATAAAGACAGTTTTCAGATTGCATTTCATAATTCAGTCTGCAGTAGACTGGGTTTGACCATGAGGACTCTCCTGGGGACCATTTTCATCTTGGTTAGCCTGTGGACTCTCTTCTCTGGGCAGCAACTATTTATTCAGTTTCTGAAATAAGTCAGGAGGGAAGGGATGGGACCAGTGTCCCTGAGCTGAAAATGCCCAGGTGATGGATTGTGAACAGGAGAACTAATTTCTGCACACTGCTTTCACTGGATTCCCAGCAGGCTGCCTTGCCTGAAATGTAATACAATCGTAGGAATTGTAAAAAATCGTGTCAGAAAACACCATTTAAATTAGGCTCAGTTATGGCTTTGAAAGTAAAACACATCTTTCAGTAGTTCCTAGGTAGTCTCCTGTTCTTTGCAAAGTACAGGCTGTGTGAGGGCTCTGATATTCAGGGTTTTTACAGCAGATTTATCCCCAAACCCTCCCTCTAATATTAGTAGATTTACTGTTCTGAGCATCTGCTTCAACAGCCTGAACCAAAGGCTGCTGGAATCAATGAGGAACCTCTCCTGCTTTCAGTCAGCTCTGGTAGGAGGCCTAAGAGAGACATCATGGGAGTTCCTGAGCATTTTAGGTGTTATTTACAGTGGTCTGCTGCTGGGGGAGTGCTAAATCACAGAGTTATTCATCTGCAGGGGAATTGAAATGGCAGCCTGCTCTGCTGCTCACACAACCACGAAACCTTTCCTGTTGCAATGATTCATGGCAGGTCAAGGGAGCATATGCAGTGGAAATACACTTTATTGTGTTTTATCACTTGTCAAGTCTTATAAGCAGAGGTTTGGGTTGGGTTTTTTATTATTATTTTTTTTATTTTGGGGTATTCTCATTTTATTTTGGCTGATAGTTGTATGGAGTATATCTTCATGTAAAAAAATAGTGCTGGATGATCTTTTCATGGTAAACTTTAGTATATTTTTCATTTGAAGGCTGTTCCTGCTTACCTCTCTGAGCCCTGGTCTCTCTGGGAATTATGCTTGAGAAAGGAATTCAGCAAAAGCCTTTCCAGGTCTCAGTGGCCAAATTTATATGGAATGGGAAGGGGACAATCAGCCTTGCCAAATAATTTGTTTAACTAAAAAAATGGCCAGATTTAGGCTCCAAGAGCAGAAATCTTCCATACATGGGGTGTTTCCATGCCACCCCAGTGGTGCTGCTGTCCCTTGAGCTGTTTTCAGTGTATTTTCAGTGTATTAAAGTATTTTTTTCACTCCTGATTCCTACCTTTGGACTGTTTCCTGACCCTGTGCTTACAGCTGCCTTTCCCCAGGAAGAAGCAAGCACAAGCTGCTCCTCAGGCAGGATTTGCTTGGTCCTTCATCACCTGCTTAACCTGGATGGGAGCACGGTGCAGTACTGTCCCCTGGGCTAGAAACTGTGATGGACATCATTGCATGGGAACCTGGTGGAGAAAGGCACCAAGACAACACATCTTGTGTTCACCCAGGAACAGGGAGGCAGGGAGGATCATCACATGCTCTGCAGGGCACTGCTGTGAGCCAGCTTCACCTGCTTCACTTTCTTCTTGGTAAGCAGCAGGCCATGGCTGTCTCTCCTGAGATTCCCATACAGCACCACGAGCTGCAGTGCAGCTCTTGTGTCAGCAGCTACAAACTGTGCTGCACCTTGGGGTCTGGTTCAGGCACAAAGGACCACTTAATGATAAAACTGTTGTCAGACACCCTCAGCACAGACTCTGTGTTGAACTTAATGCCAGACCTCACAAAGCTGAGCCCTTTGCAATGCAGCAAAAACCCATAATAATTTTCTTGAAAAGGTTGCTTTTTTTTTCCCCAGAAAGCTTACTGCCAATCTCCAGTCCATTTGGGAGAATTTGGGCATAAGGGTTGTTTTTTTTCAATTGATTTGTTTTCACCTGCCTTACATAATCTATTCTTCCCCAGTCTTATGAAAAAACATGTTTCAGATAGTTCTAAAAATGGGGGGAGGAGGGAAAGAAAGCCAGACCCAATGGGTTTTTAGCAGCCTTGTGACTGTCAGACTCAGCCAGAAGATTGTCAGCTCCCTCTCGTGGGTAGTGGAGCACTGAGCAGAACTGGCTGGGGTTTCTGAGGCTGCTGCAGTCCTACATCAGAACTAATTTATTGTGCAATGGTTCATCTCTGTGTGTGACAGCACCCACAGAACAGGGGGAGATACCTGAGAGCACAATGCCCTGGCTGCTTCAGCCTTTGTCAGAATATCTGCCAGGATCATAGTTCCTACAGCAGCTCAGAACCTAGGAGCACTTTTTGTGTTGAGAAGCATGGAGATAAGGAATGAGTTCAAGGATGAGGAGGATGGAGCCTTAAATTCACTACTACCACATATTAGATAAAGTGGAAGTTATTACAGCTGACAGTATTAACTTGTAGGCTCCCAAAAGTTATAACACCTGACATGGACCTAAAATACAGCTTTGTTGAATGAACTTTTACCAGAAGTGCTCTGGTTTTTCTTCCTCTTTGAGTAATGTGGTAAATTTGGGGGTAAGGATCAAAAAGAGCTGCAGAGACCCTCTTAAATAAATGCTCTTAACTTCTAATGACAGGGGAAATTAGGAGATGGCAGCAGGGTGTCTAAGGTGCAAAAGATTTTTAGAAGGTTTGGGTGAAGAAGTGGAAAATGCTTTTTTGGTAATCACAGTCAAATATAAAGGGGTTTCAAAGTCCATAGCCCTTCATTGTTATAATATGAATTTATGCCCAAAACCTGTGCTTGTGCATGGTGCCAGCTCTTAAGCCAGGCAAGGAACGTGGTGCAGATGGTAATGACATATTTCTACTGAAGCAAAACTTAGACATAATATTTCCCTGACAGGTGATCAAAACATCTCAGTGACTATCAAACCCCATTTCCTACTGTCAGGAGGAACAGCCTTATCTAGACTGGGAGCTATTAACACAGTGTTATTGCACTGCCATTCACAGAGCCCAAGGGAGGACATGGGGGTTTTTTTCTTTAAATTGCAATCCATCAGGTGTGAATGAAGATCTTTATCGGCTGGAAGATAACAGCTGATGTCTTCCCTCCTGCTCTCAGACAGGGAAAGTAATATCTTACATAATGGAACAAGGGAGCTGTAGTAGGTCTGGTGAGAATAAAGAGAAGGGAGTGGATTGTGTTTCAGGTGTAAGTGTTGAGCTATTATGTTTCACGGAATAATGATGTCCTACCCTCTAAAAGCAGAAAGAGGTTTTTTATTCTGCCCTCGGGGCCACGGCAGGGCTGTGATGACATTCCCATTGTGTGGGGGGAGCAGGGGATGTAGAAGCCACAATCTGTTTTCCTGCTTCAGCTTATCTACAAGAAGGGGAAAAGTTGACACTCTGATAGTCAAGACGAGCCTCTTTGAATGTGGTATTGTTTTGGCTGGCAGAAGTAGCCCCAGTTAACTAAAATGACAGAGTTATTAGAGACCCACAGGGATGGGGTGGGCAGGGCATGTCTTGCTTCAGTCAAGGCTGATCTTTGAATAACCAGCTCCTGTAGTGGTTATGGAGTTGTCTCGAGTTTCTTGCCTGAATTCAGGCTGGGCATTCACTGGAAGAGCTGCTGTGAGGGGTACTGGTGCCGTTTGGCTCCCCATATCCCAGGACACAGTCCCACAACTCTGCTGCTGTACTCATTGCCTTCTCAGCAGCCATGGGGAAGCTGAAGGAACTGTGAATTTGGAGCATAAACTCAGCACCAGAATCACAGAATGACCAGGTTGGAAGAGACCTCCAAGATCATCGAATCCAACCCATGCCCTAATACCTCAACTAGATCATGGCACTGAGTGCCACATCCAGTCTTTTTTAAAACACATCCAGAGATGGTGACTCCACCATCTTCCCAGGCAGACCATTCCAGTATTTTATCACTCTTCCAGTGAAGAACTTTTTCCTAACGTCAAACCTAAATTTCCCTTGGTGCAGTTTAAGCCTGTGTCCTTTTGTTGTGTTAGTTACTGTCTGGAGAAAGAGACCAACCCCACCTGACTGCAACCTCCTGTCAGGGAGTTGTAGAGAGTGATGAGGTCACCCCTGAGTCTCCATTTCTCCAGGGGCCCTGCTTTGATCACAGCATGCAGAGATGTATGTGGAGAGGCTTTGGAGTAGCTCAGGTGTCCTAGGAATGTCACCACAGCAGACTGGAGGGCTGGGAGCTTGCAGTCTTGCTGTTCTGCTTCCTAATTATGCTTAGTTGTCTTTCCTGAGGTGTTGCTCCATGGCCAAGGAAGACCAGTCATCAGCAAT
This sequence comes from Anthoscopus minutus, assembly GCA_013399455.1. Lineage (NCBI taxonomy): Eukaryota > Metazoa > Chordata > Aves > Passeriformes > Paridae > Anthoscopus > Anthoscopus minutus. The sequence goes on along the minus strand of VWYI01007592.1, from coordinate 6,720 downwards.
ACAGTGGATGCATGAGCTGGTGTCACAAAAGTCTCACATGGCTCAGACTGATGAAGGATAGAAGTGTGAGTAACCTGGGTTATCAGAACTGACTGCAGTATTTTGAGTGTATTTTTCTGCTTTTCCTCTCTGAATCTTGCCAGAAGCCAAAAATGCAACAAGTCACTGCTGAAGCACCACTTGTGTGTTCACACTCCAAGATGAAGTTGTGTCTGTGCAACTACTAAAAATTTTTTGGTAGATATTTCTTGCTCTACCTCTGGTACCTCTAGCAAATTATTTCATTGAATAGATATCAAAGAAGAGGTTGTGTTTTTCCTCACAAAGGAAGTGATACAAGAATGAGAATTTGTTCTGCTGTTCCCCACAATGAAAGGCTGAAGTCAGTTGAGTGAATTACTTCAAAATAGAAAGCTTTCTTTTTGTTTTCTGAAACACTTGACAATTACCTTTTGCTGTAATTTACCTGTAAAAGTACCTTTGCCTGTAACTTGAGACCCTTGTTCACCTACCTTGTTCACTTACTAAAATGAGGTGAAGTTAAATACCTTTCTGAACTGGAGCAAAAAACCACTTTTTTTTGAAACTGAGAGAATGAAGAAGTTCAAGGTCATCAAGTGGGTAGGAGACACCAATACCCTGCTTTGCAGCTTTGGCCTTTCATTCATCTTTAAGAAAACCTCAGAAAAACTGATTTTTCTGGGTGCTAAATATGACCTGAAGTAGGTGTGGGAGAAATGCCCATCCAGGGAGTGGTTTCCTTCATAGGGCTGTGGATGTCACGTTCTCTATGTAACTTTCTCTCTGAGCTATTTTCTGTCAGAGTAGGTTTAGATTAGATATTAGCAAGAAATTATTTCCTATGAGGGTGGTGAGGCCCTGGCACAGGTTGCCCAGACAAGCTGTGGCTGCCCCATCCCTGGAAGTGCTCAAGGTTGAACTCTGAGCAAGTGGAAGATGTCCCTGTCCATGGCAGGGAGATTGGATCAAGAAGATCTTTAAGGTCCCTTCCAAACCAAACCATTCTATGATTCTATCATACATCAGGGTGTCCTTTTCCCTCAGAGCATCCTGAGATTATCCAGTGAAAATGAGTCATATCCAGGATGGCCTCTGCAAGATGGGTGCTCTCAGACAATCACCTGATGGTGCCTTCAGCCTTTTTGCACAAAAGTAAGTGAGCCAAGATGGGAATGTTGGTGACTGCAAGTCCCATGTGGTTCAGCGGTCTCTATTTTTTGTTCCTGCTGTGTTGCTGTCACATGTATTATAGTCTAGAGTGTAAAGAAAAGATCTATTTATTTTAAAAATCCATCACCTTGACACTTTGACAGATGGTTTTGGAGGCTGCCTTTTGAACTATGCTTCTTAAAACTTGTCAGAGGCTGCTTCTTCAGTTTCAACCTTCCTACCCTGCTTTTTATCCCCCCTTTTCTATCATTAACTTTGTAGCTGAATTGCTAGACATATAAATCCTATTTTCCATTAAGGTTGCCACATTACCAAATAAGTGCAAGTTTTAAGGAGGGACATGAATTTAATTTCTGAACACCAGTGAGACAGATGTTTCTCTTATGAGGAATTAGCACCCAGGGCTTCCTTTCTTTTAAAACAAATAGTGGTGTTGCTGGCATTCTTCTGTAATTAGTAAGTATCTGCTTGCTCTGTACATTCCTTCTGCTGCAGGTTTTACACATTCGGGACTCTGTCATTTTTGCATTTTGGAGCACTGTTTAATAGAGGAGCTGACTTGCCAATAACTGCTTGTAATTTCTTAAATAAATAAATTAAATTAATTTCTTAAATAAATTCTGTGCTGTTCTAAATGAAGCAAAAAAATCCTCTGAATCCAAAGCATTAGATGATCTAAGGTCTGTGTGGCTGGAGGTGTCTGCAGAGCTTTTCAGCTGGCAGATGTAGCCATCTGCTCCAGGGTAGCTGAATCACTTCCCTGCTCCTTTGACTGTGCTGATGGCACCTCTGCCCAGCCTGCAAAGGCAGCCTGGACTCTTGATTCACTCAGGTACCTGCACTGCACACCTAAATTAGGTAAAACAGCTGAATTCTCCCTTAGTGGAATTATTTGGCTGTTTCTGTGAAGGATTTCTGCAGTGCAGTGGGGTGCTGGAACCATGCAGGACTAGTGGAGGTGGCAAGGGATGCCCTGGGGACCAGCTGGGCACTGCAGGAGCGTCTCCAGGGACACAAATGCTGATGTTTGGCAGTGGAATGGAGTGCCAGGTGTCTACTGTCAGTGGGAAAAATTATTCTTTGGAGATGCCTCTCTCTGTTGGCCAGAGTTTAGAAGGCCAGCTTAGATTAGACTTCTAGCTTTTAGCTGGTGAAATGAATCCCACTTTATGAAAAATTAGAGTACTAATGGATCAAGTGTGTAATTTGTATTTGCATTGTAGACACACTTAGCCACCCAGCCAAGACAGCTTCGTTTTACAGAGGCTCCCACAAATAAAAAACGAGTGTTTTATTCATCTAAACAAAAGCTCGAATACATTTTTATGTGCATTTGCACACTCAAGAAAAGTGAGGAATCATTTCAGTCTTCATCCTAGAGACTGAGTTGAGAGGTGTGAAGTGATTTGCCTAGAAAGACATAGAAAACTTTGGAAAGAACTAAAAACTTCACCTGGACTTCCTGTCCTTGGTTCTATGTCTTAATCTCAAAAATGTATTTTCTTCAAAGAACAGAGTTCTTAAAGCAAAATCTGCATCTAAATCTTCTGTGACTAAATGCATATTCTCTAAAAATGATATTCAACCACCCATGTTAGGCTTCTAAGAGTAGATGGGTAACAAGAGAGAACCTTCCTTTAATGGCATTATATGCAATATGGGAAATGCAAAATTGTGCAGAAGTTACATGTATTTGAGCCTGAATTTCAACTGAATGGTTTAGATTTAATGAAGAAGAGGCTGACCACACATGTATGTGCAGTGCCATGACAATCCATGATAGACAGATTGTATGCAGTTACTAACCTCAAAGAACATGTCCTGGAAATCTTTTGTGATGGTTCTGGCAGGATGCTGTACACAGGCTGGTCTGAGGCCTTTGAACATTATGTGCAAATGTGACCTTGAAAATGTGCTGGATTAATATCTGTTTATTGTAGTAGATAGTCAGGTCCTGTTCCTTGAGGTGAACCTTATGAATTTTATGATGCCTTCCATTTGAATTAATGAGAATTTGTCGTGATATACTGAAGCATGAGGAAACCTATCTCTTTAATCCTATGAGTTCTACTCTGCTAGACTCTGAGTAAGAAAGTTTCAGGCTTGTGAGATTGTATAATTTCCTATCAAATCCTATTTCCTATCATATCTTAATGGATTTTTTAGTACTTTGCCCACCAGATTGAATTCATGTACAGAACCACATTGGGAAGAGGTCTGCAATTACAGAAACTATCTGGCTAAGACTGAAAGATTTTCCAAATCTGGAACTGACTGTGACAGATTTAGCCCTAATTACTTGCAAACTCTGATAAACCTGAGATTTACAAAAGTCAGTGTCAGAAGACCATTGATTTTGGTCAGGTTGTTTTTTTTTTTTCTCCCAGGACTCTCAGAGGAATAATTTCCTCAGTACTATTTATGGTTCTATCAATGATGTGATTGATATCTGTGTTATATGTGCATGTGTAAGCAGCCCAAAGCTACCCAGGCTTGCAGTCTTGTTGAGTTACTTGTTTTCACCCCTTTGTCTCTCTTCCCTTGGTTCCTTTCCTGCTTTCTCCATTCTATTGCTGTAACTTTAAAAACTGTGGAGAATTGCCTCATTTCACTAAAAAATTAAGCATGGCACAGAAACTTTGCTTTAAAAGATATAATGTTCTCTAGCACATAAAAACCCCTAATGTGCCCTATTTTTAAAATACTGGCATGTATTTCTAAAGGGATCTTTCAATATATCCTGGCATACAGTGGATGCTTAACACTCATTTCCTCTCATGAATCTCAGTATCAAACCCAGATGATGAAAGTTTAATCCTTTGGCCCAGGTACTGCACATTGCATCTTTCAACACAATAGAGCCCATTCTCTGTGGAGAAGAGGCAGTGAAAAATGCCTTGCATAGGGCTTCAGTGCAGGAGCTTGGGTTAGAAAAGGTGCAGTTTTGGCAGATAAAATTCCATTTCCAAGGTACACATCCAACAGGCCAAGGCATTGCTTAGCAGAAGAACTACAGTGCCTTAAAGCCATCTGCACAATTTCTTAAAGCTTCATTTCCCTGATGGATAACAGATGGAGGAGGAAATTTATAAGTAAAAGATTAGAGTAACTCTGTTTATAAGCAGGAGTACTAATCACTCTGCCTTTGCCCTGGAGACCAGATTTAATCCTGAGGTTTAACTTAATGCAACTGTCTTGTTTCTGCTGCCAACTAAGAACATTCAAACACTGCCATGATAAGGAATACTTTGGGATGATACAAAGCTAAACATTGCTTGGCAGTTGATGAGCCAGCATTTAATCAGTGATTAATCTCAACAAAACATAGTGAAGTAATGGACTTGGTAATTTGTGCCCTTAACATTTGTCATTTCCCAGTGTTAATTCTATTTGCTCAGCAGTTCTTCATTGCATTTATGCTACTCAGTAGCACCTGCACTTTGTGGCCTCACCTGATGGTTGCATTCAGCACCCACTGAAATGAATAGTGAGGTGATGCCTCCAAACCATCAAAACTTGAAAGGGCTACAAGAGAGCCAGGGAGGGGCTTTTGATAAGGGCAAGGGGGAATGGCTTTAAACTGAAAGAGTATAGATGTAGATTAGATATTAGGAAGAAATTCTTTCCTGTGAGGCCCTGGAACAGAAGCTGTGGATGCTCCAACCCTGGAAGTGTTCAAGGCCAGGTTGGATGAGGCTTTGAGCAATCTGGTCTAGTGGGTGGCATTCCTGCCCGAGGCAGAAAGATTGTAACTGGATGATCTTTAAAGTCCCTTCCAAGTCAAACCATTCTGTGATTCTACGAATAAGTCATAGGGCTGTAGATTTGAAGCATGAGTTATTGGGTAGCAGATTTTCCACTCTCTCTTTTCTATTTTTATACCCCAGTTTCTGTGCTGTGTTTATACCCCACTCTGTGGAGTGTTGGTTAAAAGAACACAGGGAGTGCAATTAAACTTATGATGAGTATTGATTTTTCACTTTGCTGCCTGAAGTGGAAATTAAAAAGGAAAATTGTCCCAGTCTGACCTGGAATGAAAACATATTAATTTTTCTCATGGAAAAGAAACCAACCACTGTGTCTGCTGCACCCCTGCTAAAACAAAATACCTCCAGCCTAAACAGAAGAATTCCATTCAGAATGGAATCTGTTTTTAGTCTGCAATTGCCTGTTTGAGCAACTGGTGAGACATACATTTAAGAAACCTGAACCTTTCTATTTTCCCTAGAAATGATATTCTTGTTCAACTGATCAAAAGAAAGGGAATTAGTGCAATCTGGTTATTCTATGTATGAATAATAACATGCCATTTTGCTTTTGTTTGTTTGTGTTTTGGGGTTTTTTGTTTGTTTATTGAAGAAACAAAGGTTTATGGATCATCCAAAAATGTGTTAGAATGTGGACATTTAAGTCTTTTCATTTGCCTAGAACCAAAAGAAGTAGAAACAGGGTTCTGTGCATGAAAATAGTTGTCCCAGGATGGGATGTGACAGAGGTACAAACTGCAATGTGAGCATGTTCTTTTACATTTTATACAACAGGGTTTGTGCATTTTGAAAAAAACCCTCACCACAAGCTGTCAGCAAGACTGTGAATCCTATTTTGCTGTTGAAAATCCAACTCCAAGGCACAAAATAACAGGAAAGCTGATACCAATAGTTGTGTTTCTCATGGAATGTGTTACTTTAAATAAGATTTGGAACAAATTAGTGGGTTTTGCTTGATTCTTGGAGATTGGCAACACTTGACTGATGGAGAATGGTTCGTTGGTTATGCTAGCTCCTGGTCATGACAAGCCTTTAAATCTTTACCTGTTTGCTTGTTTGTTTCTTAAAGGATGGTTTCAGAATCGTCTGGAGTCTCTATGAAAGTAAAAGGCAAGGAAAATCAGATTAAATCCCCAAACAGTACAAACTAGGTTGGAGGTCTGCATAGATTAAAGGAGATGTGTTCCTCATTGTAAGCAGGAAGTTAATGAGCATACCCTTCAGACCTTTCTCTCTAGAATAATGATGAAATTTCAGCACTTAATATATTAATAGTAAGTGCATATCTCACTGCTAAGGATTTCAAATGTCTCTTTATCAGGTAAGCTTTCACATCCACTGAAGGGAACCTTTGAGGTTTTTCTTCTTTGGGAGAATGGAAATATATATATAAATATCTGACTAAAATATTTCCTTTCGAGTCTTGGGGAAAAAAAAAGGAAAAAAAAATCCCACAAAACCCAAGTATGTCTTTGATAATCATATTTAAACAGACTCTGAACAGTAGTAGTTTTGTAAGAGACATTTTCTTTTACTGGACTTTTTCTGTCTTGCACATTTTCTCCTTTTATGAAGTGTTTCTTTTAGACATCATAGTCTCATAAAAGCAGCTTATTTAGAACAGAACTGGCCATCTGGGACTGCTTTCCTATAGGCTAAGCTTAACTTATTAGGTATTGTCATCTAAAGAAAAACAAAGAGGCTACTAATGCATTTTTCATCTATTCTGTGTATTTCATATTCTCTGAGCAATAAAAAAAAA
>VWYI01007591.1:13798-25212 GCA_013399455.1 Anthoscopus minutus | reverse complement strand
AACTGTTATATGTATTAATTACAGCTATAAAATAATTTCTCCTAATCCAAATACAAACCTGTACTACATAAGGGGTCGGTGTCTATTACTCAGTGACTACGTATGGTTGCTAGACCTCTTACCAAAATTAACATTTACAGAGCTAACCTCTCTGTATTCCTCACAGGCTGCCTGTCCTTGCTGCTACCTCTGTAGGCTTCCTTAGTGCGTTTGACTTGTCCAGGTGATCCTAGTTCATCCATGCAGGCCTCCTGGAACTTTATTCCCAATTCACCCTTCACTGGACTGCATTGCTGCTGATCTTGGAGAAAGTAATAATTTATTATCAACCAGTTTTCTTTGTCCCCTCCTCCCTCCAGGGCTTTATTTCACAATACTTTACCAAGTAGGTCCCTGAAGAGCTTAAAGTCTACTTTCCCAAAGTCCCAGGAACTGAGCTTCCTGCAGATCATACTCACTGCCCTGATGATATCAAACTCCATCATTTCATGATCACTGCAAACAAGCTTTCCCTTGGGCTTCACATTCCTCACTGGGTCCTCCCTGCTGGTGAGAACAAGGTCCAGCATAGCATCTCTCCTCACCAGCTCATCTCCACTTGGAGAAGTGACAGATTATGTTAGAGTCATGGACTGGCTTTTAAAGATCATCTAGTTCCAACCCCATTGCTCTGGGCAGCGACATCTTCCACAACACCAGATTGCTCAAAGTCCCATCCAACCTGGCCCTTAAATACTTTCAGGAATAGGGCATCTAAAATTTATATTATGGAAAAGTTCATTCGATTAAGAAAAAGAATTGCAATGTTGATGAGAATGTTCCATTTCTATATGGAGAAATGATAGCATAAGTTAACAGTTGATAATTTTTTCCCTTACCATTCTGAACACATTGCAATATTCGCTGAATATAGCAAGGTTAAATTAACTGGCTTATCAGCTGCCAATCTACTGCTCTTGTTTAGCCAAGTTATTTTCACAGTTCTATAGATGCTCATTCTCTAAAAAAGCCTCAAAAATCTTGAGTTTTTTACTTACATATTGGAGGGCACTGAGATAAACTCATCTTCAAATTAAAAATGTTTATAACTCAGTCTTGTCATTTTTGTGTCAGATTTGCTCCTATACTGAAAAAGTATTCTTTGGTTCAAATGGGTCTGGAAAGACAGGAAACATTAGCCTGGTTTGAGCTTTCTCTCCTCTTTTCTTGGCAGCAGCGTTTGTCTCATAGTTTATTTAATGTCAAATCAGGGAATGGAAGATTTCCTGGATATCGGAAAACACTTTGATTAAGCCAAAAATGTTGCAAATGGACAGAGGATTATATGCTAAAGTTGGATGTAGAGAGTGATTCAGAGTAACTTATGAGCAACAGGTGTAATATTTGACTCAGAATAAGCAATATTCAGCAGACAGGGGAAAAGTCTGGAGGTAACTCCAAGGTTAAATCTAGGAAGGAGCCCATATATACTATCCAGAAAAAACAGTACTCACCTCTATTGTCAACACTGCTAGTGTCAAGCCATTTGCTAATATGTTAAAAATTTCAAAGAGTTTTTTGTATCATCCCTTTAGGTATAAGGGTAACTCATCCAATGATACAGCTGGAATTAGTAATGAGGTTTGGGTGGTTTTTTGGTTGTTTTCCCTACTCCTCACTCAATAACTCAAAAGGTAAACAAGCCTTTGTTGGAAAGGGTAACCCTCCAGACTCACTTCTTTGGCTTTTCTTTGTGTATGGCCTAGGAACTGACACTGTGCATGAAAAATACACATTCACATTATGGGGCCTTGTTTGGTCTTTTCTGATCAGCAGTCTGCTGCATTTCACTGGCAGATTCTTCTGTCAGTCATCCATGTAGGTCATAGACACACAGAACAATGTAGCTAGGAAGGGACCTCCAGAGGTAATATTGTCTAGTCTTCTGCTCAGACCAGGGTATTTTGAATCTGTACAATGATGGAGACTACAACCTGTTCCAGTGTTTGACCATCTTCATGACAAAATTTAATTTCCTTATGCTGAGTTGAAATGTTGCATATTGCAACTCATATTGCAATTCATCGTTTACCCTGCTCCCAGTTTACAAAGCTCCTGGCTTTGTCTTTTGCTCTGCCATTACAGACAGCAGTGTCTCCTTGGCTCATTCTTCTCACCATTGAACAGCCTCATCTGTCTCAGCTTCTCCTGATATGTCATGTGTTCCAGCTTCCTGAACATCTGTGTGTCCCTTGATGGACTTGCTCCAATATATCCAGTCTCTCTGTTATATAAGAGCCCAAAATAGCTCAAAATCTGATGCAGTATTCCAAGTGCAGTCCTAAATTTTACTGGCAGCTTCAGAAAATTGGAGAACTTTGGCAAAATTTGGAGCAGCATTCAATCTACATAAAACATTTCACAAAGCATTAACTTATAACATCCCACTAAGGAAACTCCAAAATCATCTGATTTTAACTTACTCAAAACCCCGAGAAGAGGGAATTAGAATAAGAAAGAGAATAAGGCAAAGAAGATACAGAAAAAAGATAAATTTAGCTATCACTCTTGGGTTCCAGTTGTGTCTCAGCTGATATAACATCCAAGGAAAGATAGAGTCATGGCAAATGTTTGTCTCATGCTTCAGTTTAAATTCCCTTTGGCTTTGCCAGGCCCTGGCTCCAGGTGGGACTTCCTGTCTGATGTGGAGTATGATCCTCTGCTATGCCAGGGATTGGCAGCCACTGCAGGGTGGGATACAGGCCAGGAGTGGAGTATACAGAGAAAGGGCATCACCTCACCAGAGCAAGGCCTGACCTGCTCCTTCTACCATACACATTCCCCCAAAATGTTTGGAACCAGCAATCCTTCTGGTCTCTCACATTGAGATAGCTGTGCTTTGCTCAGGCAAAGCAAGGGCATAAAGCAAATATCACCAGTCCTTAGATCCTGCATTGGTCCTGCCATGTGGATGGTTTGGAGCTGGGGTTTTAAGACAAAGAAAGCAAAAGAGAGAAGAAATAGAAGAGAAAGAGACAGAGAAAGGAGAGGGAAGGGGCCTATTCCACCCTCTTTATAGTTTGCCTGCTGCATGCCACTAGACTTCACACTGTTTTGTTTATAAATGCACAGGCAGTTCTTCCCCAGGAAGTGAGTAGGGGGGCACAGAGACCGGGTCTGAGTGAGTCTCAGGGTAGAGCAAGAAGCTGGCTTGGAACAGCACAGACCCACCACCTCTGTGAGACCCTCTCCTCTGACCACATACTTCCTGTCATAACAGCAGGAATGTTTGACACAAAACATGCTTAGGTCTGACCCTCTACAGAAGGCTGCAATTAGGTCACCTCAAAGCTTTCTCTTTTCAAGGCTGAGCAAACCAAATTCTCAAAATGTTTCCTCGCAGGAGACGTGGTCCATCCTTCTAATCCACCTTCCTTGGTGTCCCTCTTCTGTACTCACCTCAATAGGTCCATGTCCTCCTTTTGCTGGGGATCCAGTAGCTGGATGCAGTTATTTGCCCACCAGGATGACAAGGATTTCTTTTTTTCTGGAAGAGAAATTTTTATTTACCTTTTCTGGAGTTCATGAAGTTTTTTCAGTTCAATTTTCCAGCTTATTGATGTCCCTTCACATAGCAACTCTCATGCTCAGCGTACCAATTTCTCCTCTCAATTTTTATCTTCCATAAATTCATGGAGGATGTACTGTATCCACTCTATTTCATCATTCAGATCATTAACAAACATATAAACTCTCTTGGCCTCAGTGTAGATCCTTGAGGAATGTCATTAATAAATGACTGCCAGTTGGATTTTGTGCTACTGGTCATTACTAATTCAGCCTGACGGTTAAGCTAATTTTCTACTCACCTTATCATGTACTTATCTGGTCCATCTCTTGTCAATTTGGCTTTAAGGAATATATGTCAAAGGCCTTGCTAAAGACAATTCCATGGGCCAAGAGCACTTTGCGCACTTTTCCATAGATATAAGTGGTTAACTTTTTGTTTAACAGTTAGATAAAACAATTGCCACAGGAATTGTGTTAATTATGGTTCTTTAAAAACAGCTATATTTAATGGTAACTAGTGATCAGTGAATCCAAATGAAAATGGTTTCACAACCGATCAAAATATCAAGGGAAGAGAGATTTGGCACGCATCTAAGCCATTTTGCTGGTCTGAAAAACTACAGCAGAAGGATTCTTCTCATTTTGATACAAACACTAGCTGTTGGCTATCAGAAGGTGCTGTGCTGGTGCACAAGTCTCAATTATTCATCCTTATTTCTCAGAAAACATAAAACATATTTTAAATGCCTAGGCTTTTCAGGAGGGAAGAATCATATTGGGAAATAATAATTTAACAATTGCCAATAATTTTTCTTAATTAACCATTTCCTATAGAGATAACTTGGATATATATGACCTCCTAGTGTAAGAACAAAGAACAAAAATATATTTATGGCACTCAGAGATGTAAGGAATTTAAAGCTTTTCTTATGTTTCATCAGAAGATTCAAGAGTTTCTAATAAATATGTGTTTGAACAGAGTATAAATGAAGATTTTTCTATGTAGCAGCTGAGAAGCACTATTTGTGATAACAAATAAATTAATAAACAAATAATCTGTCACCTGTCACATCTTTAAGTCTCGTACTGGGAAAGATAACCAAATCTCAGAAATATTTCAATGGTAAGCATAAATATGTCAAAAAAAAAAGTGAGAAAATAAGGTAAAATTCTGAGATATAATTATCACTTGTCCACTTACTTTTCCCTTTGTTTTCAAGAAAATTGCCTAGTAATGCTTGCTGCCCATTTTCAGCTAACATCTAATCATTTCTCTTTGCCTTATTGGAAAATTATTGCTGCTTACCCACACAGTGATAACAACAAAGTCTTCTAACAACTTCAGAAAGGAACAAAAAATGACATAAAGCATAATTTATGTGGGTAGGTTCTGTTTTCAATTATGTTTCTTAGAAGTATGCTATAGGGAAGGATGGAATACCAAGTCTTATGAATATTTAGCATAATTCAGGGAAAATAAATTATGTCAAGTCTGAGATTCTGCCAATAAAAAAAAGTCAAATAGTGCCATGGAAGTTAAGGGCAATTCTAGGCCTTCGGTATCATTTCATATATAGCATCTGGAAATCCCTCTTTTCCTGTTCTGTTCCAAAAGAATCAGTTCTTTGAGACAAAATCAGAAGAGGATTAACTCTGTTACTTTTCTGAGGAAGACACCCTAGGGAAGAGGAACTCTTGGGTATTTGGTGTTTCCTGCTGATTCCCTTGCTGCTGTACAAGCTATAACCTAGTCCTTCCATAAAATCCTTACAGGGGTTGGCTCTTTTTTCTTCAGATTTGCCACGTATGACTAATAGAGAAATGCATTTACATGTACTTAGCCCACAGGGGTTTGAAGATTAATCCCTTATAAAGATATCTGGTCCTCAAGTGTAAAGAAAATTATTCTAGCAGGAAGAAGCAATTTCCCCTCAAGGTGAAACAAAGACTACAACAAGGAAAAGATTTAAGAGTAAAGAAAAACAACAATTCTGTATCGAATCTGGTCCTGCCAAATAGGATGACATGGAATATATTTAAAGGGTGTTCATCTCTTGAAAGCCTGTTTCTCTTCCAGGGATATGATTTGGCATGATGATAAATATCTGTAGTCCCATATGTAGTCCTGTTTGAGGAAAACATATTGATAGCAAGTCTATGAAATTAGCATGAGGATGGTTAAAAAGGTTAGTTATCCATAAAACTGAAAATTTTTTTTCTCCATGTTATCAACCACTTGAGCATCAAAGTATGAAGTGCTTTTAAGGAAAAATCATCTGTATCTGTATCAGCAGCTAATAATGTTGCGTAAAAGATGTCATTCAGATCTATCTCCAGAAGTCATGCTACAACTGCATTCTAATTAGTTCATTACAAAGTATGTCCAAATGCAGCAACTGGGCTTTATTGTTAAACTGCTCTCTGTAGCATTAGAATGACTTTTGAGCATCAGGGTAAGATAGAAAAAAAAATTCTTTCAAAGATGAAGTCAGTTGTCCAAGATTAGAATTTTGATGTGTTGCCAGGTCTGAAATACCGACATAAAAGCAAAAGCGTTTGGAAAACTTAATATTATTTGGTATTATGAATGCTCATAACATAGGTGCCAATGAACATCTATCTCTCCCTAAGGACATTTGCAATGCAGGAAACAGACTTTTGGACATTTAATCATCCTGAAAAGATTGATTTATCAGGTATGATATAAACCTGACCAATTTGATTCTGTGATGCAGTGTCAGCCTTGCTTATTATATAATACTTCAGCTACCACTATTAGGATACTCATCCCAGAAGTAAACAAATTCACTTCTCTCATTCTAATTGAATTGAAATAACAGTTTTATCATTCTACAAATGTTCATTAAATACTCACCTTCTGGTTCTAATACACACTCTGTCCTTGACCAGCATTGTGAGCCCCTGTATAGATGCTGCAAACTCAGAACAAGCCTATTAGATACCAGAATGAGACTTGATAGACCTGCAATCAGACATACAGGCACCTTCCATCTAAGGAGAATGGAATCATCAGCACCATCCTAGATGTTTTTAACCAATGCCTTTGTATTATAAAATACTTAAACAGGGCAAGAAGCTAAATCTCAGACACAGGGACCTGAATCCAAAGTTATGGAGTCAGTCATCTGTGTTGTGGCCTTCTGTTCTGGATTTGTGGATCCTGAGTGTGCTGAGTCCAACTCAGTTTGAACTAGATGAGAGAAATATATTTCTGGAAGACATAGGGAGATATAGGTGCTTTGTAAGCCAGGAAGTCTTGTTTTGACCTTATATAAGCTGTAATTTAGAGGGTAATTAGATGACTGCTTTGTTTAATCACATATATATTGTTATGCTGTTGTCATCCATGAAAGCATTCACTTGCTTAAAAGTAGGTACATGGTATTATTGCTGAATGAAACCTTTATCTGACTAGTTCATTTGTATGCATTTCTATTAAATAAGTTCTCCTTTTCTGGCTTTTTTTTTTCAATAGATGACTTTGCAAGATCTTCATTACTTTCTAATTGCCAAAACTGCTGTTGACTATTTTGCCTCTTACTGACAAGTTTTTTTAAAGTAATTCAGCAATTTAAAATCTTCATTAATTTCATCTTTTCCCATTTTCATTAATTCCATCCAAAACCTTCATTAATTTCATCTTTTCCATGCTCTCTTCAGAATCTGTTGTAGCAAATCTGATTTTCTCTGACTGCATTAATTCCCTCCCCATTTTGGCTACTTTTGCTCTCTGAGGTATCAATTTCTGTACAGGTATTCTTGTCACTTGTTTTTAACCCTTAAGTCCTCAAAAACTAGTTCTGAACTGCTGTAAGGTAAAAAATCCCATTTTTAAGGTGTCTATCTACATGAAGACTGGAAAGATGAGCTGGCTGGAGTCAGCTGATAGTGGCCACATCACAGAGGTTGCCCTAAAAACCCTGCTGCTGGTAAATGGGCACCTGCATGCAAAGCTGCTTTATGTTCTCCAACTTGTCTAATTCCTCAGTTGTCTGTTTAACTGCATGGGAAGAACTAGAACTAAGGTCAGCACTAAGGTCCTCCCTCATTTGTGCTGATGTCTCAAGTACTTGCAACAATAACTAACAACATTGGGAAATAAAATTTAAAAATAACTGTTGGCTGTTAGTTTGGATGAGTTAAATCTGTACTGTGAAACATAAGCAACTGAAATAATGAAGTACAGTAAGAGTAAAATGCTCTAGGGTAGATACTTAGAGATGAAAAAGAGCCTTGACAGAAAAGCTCTGTTTTCCTGAGCCTTCAATAACACTTTTTTCTCTTCCTCTTTTTTCACTTTACCCAGTGTCAAAGATAGCACTCCTGCCAAATCTAACAGCTGCCTCTTTGGATTGTAATTTCTGTCAGCAGACAACCCATTTCAAAATCATCTACATATCAGATAATTGCTACATCAAGAAAAGGTATTACATGAAAATAGAACAGGACTTCAGGACTGTAACTCTTTTGAGCTCCTCAGTCTCTGACTATATAAATAAAAATATTCATGCAGTAAACCATATGAATATTTATTCTCAATACAGTACCATTAAAAGCTTTAATGTGAATTGAATTTATATTGATGTCTTTTCAGTCTTCCATAGAAATAAGGGACTTGACAGAAATACATAATGAGAACAGTATAAAGTAACTTAGTGCTTTGTGTTTTACCAGGGACTGATCCATGTTGCTGGTCTGGTTATGTGCCACTGAAGCTGGAGGTTTGACCATTGCCTTAATTTAAGAGCAATGAAAGAGCCTCATGATGCCTGTGTGATATTACATTGCAGAATATCTAGTGTTTGCCACCCAAACATATAAATAAACAGCTACTTGTGTGCTTACGTGTGTGTGCATTAACAGTGCAAGACTCACCGTGGACAGAGACAGCAAAGCTGTGGGGCCACACATACAGGTGGATACACACTGCTAAAATGACCACTAGAAAAGTATTTTTTGAAAGGGGTTCAGTGAAGAATGAGCATGGAAATCATCAGCTGATATGTTTCTTTTGGGTTCAGGGAAGCAATGTTTATTGTTTTTACATTGTTAGTAAACAAGTAACTTCCTTATTTCTAATTTTACTGTGAGCTCCTGTGATTCTGAACTTCAAAAGGCCACTCAGGTAAAAGAAAAAGGCAGGGAGGGAAAGGAAGGTAGTGTGTAAATAAATCCTAAAGGAAAATTAAGTATTTAAGTATCTTGGATCCAGATTCTGTTTTATTGAAATAGGTTATTTCCTAAGTTATCTCTTGGATTTTTATGGCAAATTCATAAGTCACTTGAAATGAATATGATAAAATGAGCTCACAGTAATTTCTATAAAAAAACAACACAAGAAAATCCTTCTGATTTTTCTTAGATTAAATTTTAATGTAATACATTTTCTTCTTTGTTAAGCAGAAATTTGCTTCCTCATTTCCAATATGGATATTTTTGTAAATTTTGTTAATTACCCTGAGTCTGCTGGACAGCATCTGGACCATGAGAAATCTATTAGCATGTTGGTAGAAGGTGTGATACAACAATAAAAGATTTGTGTCTGGGACAGTGCTCAGAGGGGATACAGTGTGTTTCCTGTCCCATGACTACTTCTGCATCTAATTAATTTACTTTTTACTTTTTTTAATAAGAAAATTTTATTTACACATCTTGCCTTAAACAGAAATTAGGCTGGAAAGTAATATTGATTACTTACCAGTGAATTTCCTGAAAGGGAGCAAAAGCATCTATTTCTCTCTGGCCTCTTTAATTATGATGTTCAAGTTCCAATGAAACAATTTGCCTTGTTGACATGTGAGTTTTTTTATTCCCAAAGGAAAACATATCTTTCAGAAATTATTAAGAAACACTGCTGTTTTCAGAAGACAACATTATGTCTGTTTTTCAGGCATATGTGTCAGATTTTGATATATCTTGTCAGGTTTAATCAATCCTGTAGATGTATGTGAGACATGATCCAATTTCACATGATCAGAATTGCTTCATTTGACATACCACCATGTGACATTGAAGGTCAAATTGCAAACAATAACAAAGAAACAAAATCTTTGTATTTTATTAAAATATTTTGGAAGAATAGAGGTGACTTTTTAAAGACAAGTAAGATTCTCGGATTTGAAATACCTGCATTTTAACAATTTGTTGTTGTTTGGTGGCCAAATCTGATTTTCTGGAATTTTTAATTCAAACAGTAGTGTAACTCGGCACAGAAATGGAACCTTTATGCTCTTTGGGTTGAAAATTTATTTGTAAAGATGGATAGAACAATCTGAAATGGAGAATGAGGAGGTGTTTGCCCTTTTGTTAGTGAAGGCTGGGTAGATAGAGCACTGAAGTGTACAGCACAAGCACTTTGAAATCCAAAGGTATTCTCTACCATTACATATATGGTATTTTTATGAAAAAGGTGGACTAAAAGACAAAAAAGTTGATTTATTCTGATTTCTACAAATAAACCCTAGCCAAACAGAAAAAGCTTCAGCTTCTTAAGGAGCACTGATACAGGTAAGTATTTATTTAATAATTTACCCAGTTGATATCTGATTTCTGAAAAAACAAGCAAGCAAACAAGCAAACTGTGTTATAGCAGATTTTGCTTCAAATGTATGTGAATTCACTTGAATTTGTGTGGATGATTTCCTGTGAATGAATTTACATTCACGATCCTCCATCTGTAGCAAAATCCACAACTTCTCTTCCAAGTGTGATGTGCTGAGCTAAAATTTTTACCATAAAAAGTTTCTGTAATACTCAGTGTTTCAAATTCGTGCTGAATAAACTTTGCTGATACAGTTGCAAGTTCTTTATCAGAAGATTTCATAGCTGCTTCTGGAACATAACAATGCACTTCTAAGAAACCTGGATTCTTTTGTTTCCTTGAACTATACCTCACTGAACTATACCTTTTCTTTTTTATATTTACTTGCAATACAAGTATAGAAATTAAGAAATAAAAAATGAGTCCAGACAAAAAAATTGTCTGATGCTCTCTGATGTTGGAGCAGGGAATAGGTGCAGCCTGTGAAGGATCCCTATCAGAGCAGATGAATATTTCTGAGAGAACTGCACTCCTTGGAAACCGTTTCCATGCCAGAGCACAGGGGAAGTGTGAGAAGGATCAGCAAAGAATATCCACAATTACTGACCATAACCCCAAACCCTCAACATGTGCTGTTTACAGAGAGTAAATCTGATCCAGGAAAGTGAGCTAAAGAAAGCTGTTCTAAAGTTTGTCTGTAGTTTTCTTCACTGCCCAAATCAGTGATTAAATCTGATTCGTATTGCAAATAAATGAAGTTGTTTTCTTTACAAGTTCAGTCTCTGATGGTAACTGATGGTAAGTGATCTCCCTGATTTTATCTTGAACCATGAGCTTTCTCATCCCATTTTCTCCCCATTCCATTAGGGAGGAAAAGTGAGTGAGCAGCGAGGTTGTGTGTTCGGCTGTTTGCTAAGGCTAACTCAACACAGATACACAAATATGTTCTTGTTTACATGTGACATATGAAGTAGGGGTAAATGGTAACTCTTTGAGTGGTAGAAGTTTTGTGGATGAGAAATTAAAAAGAAAGGGGGCAAGAGGATCATATTGTGATAGTTGCACACTTGCAAGGATAAGCATTAATCCAAGAGCTAAAAATGATTAAATTTAAACACTTGCATAAAACCATAGCAAGTGTTATGGAGATTTATGTCTGGAAAAAGTAAAAATAATATCACTGAAGAAAGGCACCCTCTAACTTTTGAATTGAGAAGATTAGTTTCACAAGTTTCTCTTTGTCCATGCTTCTATTCATAGGCCCAGGATTCATGGTATGAAGATTTTGATCTGTATTATAAAT
>VWYI01007591.1:0-13732 GCA_013399455.1 Anthoscopus minutus | reverse complement strand
TATTATATTATATTATATTATATTATATTATATTATATTATATTATTATATATAAATTGTGTTCCTATATGTTATGTTATATTTCTTATATTTTATTATATTATTTGTATTACTGGTAACATATAATATCTATGTCGTACTTAGATAAATGCATATAAACAGTAAAATACATAACAAATATGATACTGTAGATATGAAACAAATCTTACACATATAAACCATCATTCAGCAGGGAATGCATTTGGATGCTGACCTTTAAAATCATTATGATAATTGAGATTCTCATATTTACAGAATATAGAAAAATAGTGCTGTGATTTGTACTTTGGCAATAATAAAATCTCCTTTTGTTAAAGGCTAGTTGAGAATGTGAGGTTTTATTTTTATATCTTGCTAGCTAAGGTCACTTCTGCAACCTGATGACAATGTTTTTACCAATACCATCTGAAACAAATTGAGGTCAGTGTACATTTTATCACTGCCTTGCTCTCAGATTTCTTCCATGAACTGGAGAAGGTTTCAATTTACTGAAGCACTGAAGTAGGTAAGATCCAATCAAAGTAAAAGCAGAATCAATAAATGCTAACCTCAGATGGCTAAATAGTAGCGACATCAGATGGGGGAAAAAGTTGTTTGCAGATCCCAAACACTGTTGTTCTCTATGAAGCTGTATGTTTTTATACTGCTTGTTTACTGAGATATATTTAACATGTTTGAAAAACAACAAGATGGATTTTCTATCTAGGCTAGGAATCTACCTATATGTTTCTGCAAATGTTCAGAAAATACAGACAATCCACGGAAGCCAGCTAGATGCTAATCCAAATTCTGTTTTTTTCTGTAAGATATTTCCCACTTCTTTTCCTAAAATGTAGTGGTTGTTGTAAATAAATTATACATTTTTAAACACTGTGATCAATAAAATATGCATAAAATATTCACAAAATAAGTTATGTACTTAACTGGCTGCATAAATTTGGTGAAAAATTAGTTTTATTTTTAAAGGATTCAGTTATCTCTACTACTGTGTTATTTCACATATAAATATTCAGAAAAAAATTAAATATTTCTGCACCAGCAGTATCATATCAAAAATATTATTTAAGAGGAAAAGGTGTCATCTGTAGTTATATAATAGTTACAGGCTTATCTCTACTTTTACATTTACTTTTAAAACAAACACAATTTTTTTGCTGAATATCAGTTAAACTGCATTATGCTCAGTATAGCTCTGTTGTGTCAGCACTCAAACTCTTTTCTTACTCGTCAGAAATTTTTATAAATCAGCATTAGCTATGATTTCCTTATTCTATGTCCATTAATTATATATAGGTTTTTTTTCTCCTCAAGGTTTTATTGAGTTTTATGGCCAGGTTTTGGTATCAGGAGGCTACAGAGGAGGCATCTGTGAGAGGCTAGTAGGAGCTTTCACAGGAAAGCTTTCACAGGCTCCAGAGGAGGCAATGCCAGCCAGCTCCAAGATGGACATGCTGTTGGCCTATCAGGAATGATGATAATGCTTCTGTGATAATATATTCAAGAAGAAGAAAAAAAGGTTATTGTGCAGTCGTAATTATGGCCAGAGAAGAGCAGAGGGAGAACATGAGAAGAGCAATTCTGCAGACACCAAGGTCAGTGAAGGAGCGGGTGGAGGCACTCTAGGCACTGGAGCGGAGATTCCCCTGTAGCCCTTGATAAAGACCTTGGTGAGGCAGCTGCTCCTGCAGCCCATGGAGGTCAACAGAGGAGCAGAGATCCACCATAGCCTGTGGAGAAGACCCACGCTGGGGCAGGTGGATGCCTGGACAAGGACTGTGAACCCATGGGAGGCCTGTGCTGGAGCAGGATCCTGGCAGGGACCTGCAGACCTGTGGAGAGAAGAGCCCATGCTGGAAGAGGTTTTCTGCTAGGATGTGTGATCCTGTGGGGGGCCCACACTGGAGCAGTCTGACTTTGAGGGACTGCACCCTGTGGAGGAGTTACCCACATTGCAGCATTTTGAGAGGGAGTGCTGCTCATGGGATGGACTCAGATTGGAGAAGTTAAAGGAAAATTTACTTACATGAGAGGGACCCCACACTGGTGCAGGGGCAGAACTTTATTCCCCCAGGTGGAAGCAGGAGCAACTTGTGATGAATTGATAATAACCCCTGTTCACTGTCTCCCTGCACTACTGCAGGGAGGAGGCATAGCTGGGAAAGTTGAACCGATATTTCTAAGGTATTTTTACTTATTATCCTGCTCTGGTTTTTCTGGCAAATATGTTTAATTAAGAGCTCTAATTCAAATCTGCATTAACCATGAGAGTATTTAGTGAGTGATATATATTAGATGTCCATATCTTATCAATGATATTGAAATATTGATCCATGAAGTCTTGTAACAGAAGGAGTGAAAATTTGCTTTCCCTTTCTTCTTGATATCTAGAAAAGTATGAAAGTTATCTTCATGCACTATTTATATATTTATATCTTATAATGTAATTAAGATGTGTTTCTTAATAAATTTGGCATATCTCAGAGCTCAAGACATTTGAAATATTTTTCCAATTCTTTATTAATGTGCAATAAAAAAAGTCATGTGAGTGGGAGGCTGGATGTTATTGTGAAAGGTCACTTGGTTCTCCTTTACTGAAGAAGGATGAAACATTACTTAACTATAAATATAGTCACAGATAAATATCTATTCAGTTCTTCAAAAGTGTATTCTATAATCACAGTTCACTGCTTTTATTACAACTAAAATTTCTATTTATATTTAACATAAGCTTCTTCTTTTGCCAACAGAATGAGGACATCTAGTTTTTATCCTTTTCATGGCACTCTTTTTTGTCTGTTAAATAAAACAAAACCATTTTCTTTGACCTTTCCTCCTTAGCTGTGTTTTCAGCTTTTCATGCTATTCTTGCTTGCTGTCTTCTACTTTGACTATATATTTCTTTCTAAGTGGGTCAAGATAAAGCTAAAACTTAGGACAGAAAAATCAAATTGCTTCTTAGATATAATTTTCCTTTTTCATATAGAGAATAATTTTTTCCCTTAAATTTAGATTTTTTTAAAAATTAAAACTTAAAATTTTTTCCTCTTAAATTTATGAACTCCTGTGAACCTCCATCTTTTAGGCAGCAATGTCTGCTAACTGTAGTCTGTATTTTTAGAGAATTTTACAAAACTGAACCGTAGCGCTGTACTACTTCTATGCACTGTTATTCTTGCTGATTCCAAATCATCTTTATTTTGCAGACTTTAAAATCCAGTCATCTAATCTGTTTGCAACCCCTCTAACTGATTTAGTCAGATTTGTTGACGTCGTCATCAAATTTTAGAATATGCTTTGTATTCTACTAGTTAACTCAATAAAAGTTAACCAGCAATAAAAATAAGATAATTAATAAATATTGAACAAAACTGTGACCAGACCAGAAACTTCATATACTAACCAATCAAAAGGTTGGCATCTATTCAGTGATATTTTCAATCTGTTTTTTGTCTATCCCTGACAATTTAATCTCATTATAATTCTCTGCTTTAATTTTAAGAATGTTTTCTTAGACAATTCCAAAACTTTTTAAAAGAAATACATAATTATTTCACTGTTTCAATGTTATCTCCTAGGCTAGTTATTCTATCAAAGAATATTTGATAATTATGTCCCAATTTGTTAATGAGGTCCAAATTCTGTATCATTTCATACTAAAAATCAATTATTAATGTAAAAACACTTCAGGTAAAGACTTATGTATTCACAGTAATAATTCTTTGTTCATACTGTGTGCCTTTGTCTTGTCAGGGGCAGTTAAATATTGATAACTTCCAGCAGCAGAATAAAGGCATAATTTTGCAGGCAAAGAGCGGGCAGCTAGATTAGTGATCCACTTTTATATACTAAATTTCTACCTTTTTTTTCCCTCTTTAAGATACTACTTTTTTTTTCTTTCTTTAACCTATTAACAGTTAGTGGTTTAGGATTTTTTTTCCCCAAAGCCATTTCAGCTGCTAACATATTCAGGGGTATGCAATAACCACTGAATGCCTTTGTGGCTTGATTTGAGCTGCATGGTTTTAGTCTTCAAGGTTAAAAGGGACAGTCACATTATCTGCTTATATAATATGACATTAAATGCACAATAAAAGTACTGCATCCCACAAGCATAATGACTTATGTAAACTCAGGGTCCAATTATTTATATATAAGTAGTATTTATCACATAAGACCATTTTAAAGACTTGTTAAAATCAAAATCGTAGAATCTTATTCACAGCTGCATTGATATATATAAAAGATGTGATGTAGTCCCAAACCAGAAATGGTATTTACTGTTGTTGACAAACATTATTCCCTCTTTAAAGAGACAAAAACTCTGGTGTTCCCAGTGTTCAAAAAAATCTAGATAAAATTTTAGTCCAAAAGAGAAAATTGTACTTGTCTATAGAGTAACAGAGGTTTTGTTCTTTGAGATTTTTAAAATATATTTCCTTGACAGTTGTTAATTTGTTTAAATATAAAACTTCTAAGACTAAACTATTTTCAGATATTGAAATATCATGTGGAAGTAGAGCAGACAATGTTGAGGCAAATTGCACTCTGTTTCAAGTGGATGGGCAGGGAGGGAAGATTTTGCAAGCATATGTATATTTCTGCACTCATAAATCCATTAGTGCCTCCCGTTCTCTTTGCTGCAATGGTACTATAGAATGTGCAGCAAGTGTGGCATGACAAGAATACCTGAGGGCATAATCACTGCTATATCCAGGGTTTCTGTTCAGTGAGAAGGACTGCATCTGAGCTGAAAAATTGGTAAGTGAGAGAAGGCTTTGTGGAATGTAAACAATCAAACATAAAACTAGTCAAAGGGTGTTATTGGGAAGATGGGTATGCTTGATCAAGACAGCACAACTTACTTTTGTCACTGGGCAATTCATCAAGCATGAGCAATTTTTTTTCTTTACAATAAAATCATAAATGCACAGTCATAAAAAGGAGATGATGCACTGTAGTTGAGATATCAGCTAAGGCTTTTTGCTGTGCCATTAATATTTTTTACAGAATTTTATAATAAAAATTCACCCCTGGATTAAACCCTTGAAGCAATGGTGCCTTATTACAGTATAATTAAAAGCAATCAGTTAATTTCTGCATGATTGATGCCATATATTTGCTCTGCAATATCTCAGTGGCAAGTTTAATGGCTATTAAATGTTTAATCTGAAAAAAATACTCATTCTAAAGCATAAAAACAGAACTTGCAAGGATTGCAGAAGTATGGTACTTATGGCATCCTGCTACATATCTACATTTGTGAGCTTAATCTTCTAGATTTAGGCCAAAACTGCACCTACTATATCAATTTTTAGGTGAAAAAAGGCTGAAACAACTCCAAATGTAATAATAAAGACAATAGTATTGCACTCCCTTTTGTTGCTGGCAAGAGGTTCTGCTGTTCACTGACCTTGACAGCCCGACGATTGCCTCCTGAACTCCTTCTGCTCCAAGACATGAACTTCTTCTTGAATGGTAAATCCAAGGAGCACTGAAATTCCCATTGCTAATGTGCCTTTTTTCTTAAGTAGCTCTCTTAGTGATTTAACCTTACTCCTATTTGAAAAACAAGTTATTTCAGTTTATCTGAAGAGCCACTTCTGCCTAATGAAATGAGTAGCTCTTGCTTCCCTAAGAGGAAAACAACTTAGAGGTTTATTCTTTATGGTTAGAGGTCTGGTCAATCATTAACCATGCAAAGTTTAACCAAGGGAAGTACTAGATTCTGCATCTGGGATGGAGCAATCCTGGATTGCTGGATACAGGCTGGGGAATGAGAGACTGAAGTGGAGTACCACAGAAAGGGACCTCGGCGTCACAGTCAATGGCAAGTTCAGTGTGAGGCAGCGGTGCCCTGGAAGCCAAAAGGGCCAGTTGTGTCCTGGGAGACATGAGGCACAAAGTTTGCAGCCATAGATGGAGGTGATTGTCCTGCTCTGCTCTGCACTGGTGCAGCGTCAACTTGAATCCTGTGTACAGTTTTGGGCATCAAATTATAAGAACACTGTAAAGCTATTAGGGTGTGTCCAAAGGAGATGAAGATGGTGAAGGATTTAGAGGGGAAGCCATACAATGAGTAGCTGAAGTCACTTGGATTGTACAACCTAGACAAAATGAAAGATCAAGGGGAGGCCTCATCCACAGCTTCCCGATGAGGTAAAGCAGAGGGGCAAATGCTGATCTCTTCCCTCTGGTGATCCATGACAGGACCTGCGGGAATGACCTGAAGCTGTGTCAGAGGAAGTTTAGGTTGGATATTAGGAAAAGGTTCTCCAACCAGGGGGTGTTTGGGCACTGGAACAGAGACCCCAGGGAAGTGGTCGCAGCATCAAGCCTGGCAGAGTTCAAGGAGATGTTGGAGAGTGTGCTCAGACAGATGGTGTGATTTTTGGGGTGGTCCTGTACAGTGCCAGGAGTTGGCCTCAATGATCCCTGTGGGTCCCTTCCACCTCAGGAAATTCTATGATTTTTTCCTCTTAGTAATAGATACATTCAAAGACTTTCCCAGCCATTCATTACACTGCATTCCTTGAATCTAACTGTTGAAAAACTGTTCTACAAATAACTGTATTTTCTCTAATTCATGTAGGGAATTTACTCATTCATCATGTTCAGAACATGAGGGTGACCACACTGCATCAGATGAGATTTGTTTCTCCTAAAATGGCCAGAAATAGATACCTAAGGAATGGTCAAAACAGACCAAGCATATGATATTTCTTTCTAACACTTTCCCAGTGTCTTCTTAATGTAGTCCAGCAAGCACATAACTTTCATTGTTGCAGAAGCACACTGCTGACTTCTGCTTAACTTGTTGTCTCAAAAAAATCATTTGTCTTTTCTGTCTTGGCAGTCAGCTTCTAGCCTGTACTGTTAAATGGTGTTATTTTGTCCAATGTATGGGACTATTGAAATAGAAATTATTTTTGTCCACTCATTTCTCTAGTCAGTGGAAAACCTTTTCAATGGCAGACAGTTCTTCAATGTGAAAGCTGTCCTCCACCCAGGGAACACACTGAAAATGTATTTTCCCTAATCATGCAGACCACTAATGAGGATGTTGAACAATATTGACCTTAGTATCAACTCTGAGGAGTAACTCAGGCTGACATATAATATCTGGCTAAAGCCGGGTTTTGAACAGCTGGCAATTGTTCTTTCAGCATGGCAATTTAGTCAATTTTTCACCCAGCTTGTCATTCTATGTATCCAGACCATTTTTTTCCCTATACAGCTACAAGAAGTTGTGCTGTGGAACACCATGTAAAAGATCTTGGTAACATTAGGGCAGTCACTTCTCTTCCCTTGCCCACCAAGCTGATCTTCATGTTAGAGAAAGAAATCATTTTGGTGAGGCATCAGTCCGCCCCCAGTAAATGGCTGTTCTCAGTTGTCCTCTTGTCCTACATGTGCCTTGATGTGGTTTCCAGTCTTCATCTGAGTAAGGTCTGGGCCTCCCTGAATCTCTCTTTGTTGTCCATCTTGAAGGTGAGTGTGACATTTGCTTTATTTTTGAGTCACCTGAAACCTTGCCTGACCATCTAAATCTTTCAAAAGTAATGAAAGATGGATGGTTTTATGGGTTTGCATCATTATCAGCCAGATATCCAATTGTCTTTGAATGCTCTCATTCTTGTGTTACTAATATAAGCACAAATTTTAAGGAACTAATCCAATGTTAGGATTTACTAAAGAGATTCTCAATGACAGAACATATCTCGATTTTGACACAGAATTGTTCCTTTGTTTGTTTTTATCCTAGAATCTGGTTTCATAAAAGCCTACAAATGTTCTGATTCACATTTTATATCACTTTCTTAAACAAGTATTTTAGAAGAAATAAAAACAGAAGGAAAAGGAAATGGTTCTTTTTTATCTTTCTGACTTCAAAGATGAGGTCAGCTTTCTTACAAGTCAAATCAAATCTTGAACAGTAATGTTGATAAATAATACTCCATTTATGCTGTCTTTGTATTTGTGTAAAGAAAAAAAGTGTAAGCAAAGGGTTGTGATTTGTCTTTTGCTTTTACATGTTGTAGCTTCTTAGAAGAAATCAAATATTCTTTAAATAAATATGTTTGAAAGACAAATTGCACACAAAAAAATCTAAGCCATTTAGTTGTATTTTTGGTTTTACAACACAGAAGAGAATAAGATAAGCTCTTGGGACTTGTTCTTGAAAGAAATATTTTAATTCCTACATGTAGAAGAAGAAAGTAAAATATTTAAGGAATTGAATAGTGCAAGAGTAAATATTGTGCCAACTTTTTATAAGCAATTAGTCACTCTCAGCATATATATAGCAGTATTGTTATACATTAATAATTTATATATATATATAGATAAATCCTCTCTATATACTCTATCCATTATCTTTCCTTATCTTTGAAATATCCTGCTGTCAGATAATACTGAAAATTAAAAAACCCATGAACTAATCCCTCTGCTTGGTGTGGAAATGTACGCAACAAGTGAACATATCTTCTAAGATAAAAAAGTAACTAAGTTATGACAAATGTAAAAATATGTATTGTCTTTAAATAAATAGGTACATTAAAAAAAAATTATTTCACAGCTGTCTTAAACCACTCTGTGCACTTCTGTTGAAAGGGAAGGTCCCAGTGCACTCTTTCTACCTCTTCCTTGTGACCATGCATCAACTTTGCCATAGCTTCTGTAATGCTGATTCTATCAGTGTTTCAGACAAACCCACTGGTCTGCTGATATTTATTAGTTAGAGAGTTAAAAAATTGTTGTGGTGGGAGTATTTAGATGAATGACAACTGAGGGCAGTTTTAAACTAAAATCTAAGCCAATCAAATAAACACTTTATTAAATGCAGTTATTAACAAAAGTTTTGTTTTTAACTGTTCATTTTACATTGTTTCTCCTTATCACTACATATTTAAGGGTTTTCTCTCTTATTCCCTAAGGCTTACAGTAGTTGTGAATTTATACTGCTAGGGAGCTCAAATCACACAGTTAATCACTGATGGCTGTGGTCCTTGGCGGCTCTGTGTAACCAGTATCAGAGTGGTTGGATGTAAGAACTCTGGGCAAAATAAAAAGACTGCATTGAAATGAGTTTGACTTCTTTGCCAATTTACTTCACTTATGTCTAACAGGTTTTTCCTCTCTCTCTCTAATAAGTGAGGTCTCTCATCTGCTACTGATCCAACTTATTTTTGTTGTTTTCAGTTATATCTCTTGTATATGCAGGAGGTTGCACTGCCTGTTTGATATTCTACTTTCCATGTCATTTTTTCTTCTATCACTTGGATGCCTTATGGTACAGCAAAATTATTCTTTCTTTATTCCTTGAAATATCCCATTGCTCAAACATTTATTTAAAATAATTTCTGTCTGGTTATGCCATCACAGTGTTACAAAATATTCCTATACTATGGCTAGTTACACTATTTCAGCATCTGGGTTCAATTTGCAATATTGTATGCTGGTTATTATATTCTCCCTTTATAATTGTCACAAGATTCTCTTTAGCTGCAGAAGAAAAAAAAAAGGAAAGAAAAAAAGAGAGAAATTGTCAGTACATAAAAGTTTTACTGAATTTTCTTTCCTACTGTTTTTTAAGTGAAAAATCTGTATAATGATTGACTCTTTATTTTTGCCAAAGATTTTATCTATTTGTTTGATGGTCACTTTAAAACTCAATAAAGTAAGTGCAATAAAATAAAATTTAAAAACTTCTTCAGTTGGATTTGTTTTTCAATGAGTAGAAAATGTTTAGGCTTATGAAGTATGATCTTTGTTGCACCAGTAAAAACATTTAAAGAACAGGGAATTTTAAAAATGACACTTGCATCACTCAGTAGCTTAGCTGAGAATTTAGTTGGGAATTGACTCTTAACTTGCAATGCTCAGCTGTTGCAACGTGATTATAACTACTGTCTCAAAGATCTCAATTCTGCCATAATATAATAATTTTCAAGCCTTCCCTGTCTTTATTCTAACAAATTTGCAATCTATTCCTATTTAAATAATATTTTCCTGTTCTATAATCTATAATTTGATTCTTTCCCATGTATTTCAGAATTCTTCCACATAAACTTAACATACACATAAAGAGTGATGAATGATTTCTTCTCAATTGTTTTTACAATGTATACAGAGAACATTAACGTGATTTAGTCTAAAGTGTGCACAGATACCAATACAGTCTTTCTTACACTACAGCACTTTCACTTATTTTCATATAATAAAATTTACTGGGTAATATCTACAGTTCTTAGTAACTGCATACTCAGAAAGAAATTATTAGTCAAAATACTTGTCATTTGTCCTCTTTCTTTGGGTTAATTACCTGATTGGATAACTTACAGCTGCATAAGCCAAAAGCATTATCTTACGTACATATCTTTACATCAGTTATGAGATGCAATCCTGGCTAGCAAGGTAAGAGATTTTTTTTATATATGTATAGCCATGGCATAATATTTTTGGTTTGCATTTTGAAGTACAGTCACATCACAGTCCTAGTGCTGTTTGTTCATCTGGGCATGGTTGAAATCTGCTGATTTCAGTTCCCTATCCTGAATAAATACTGTGAATCTCCAGAGAATCTACTATTGTTTGCTTGCAAAAACCAAACAAAATAACAATTCTCTCATCTAGTTTTCTGAACTGGTTGCACTCAAGGGTTTTCTATTACATATTTAATTGAAAGACATTACTTTGAATTTATTTGCAAATAATTTTGACTGTTCACATTCATCTTTGGTACTACTAGCATTCAAATGGGTTGGCAATTGTTTTTGCTATCCCTGGAATAATAATTTGTGTGCTTTTAGACTGGAATGCTATTTTTAAAGAAATTTCTTTATGAATAAACATGATGGAAGTTTAGAGCAGTAAATACTTATTTCTAGGCTGATCTTGATGTTACAGATGGTTACAAGCTTATTCAGTATTACTTTTTTAATTTTGCCACCACATAGATTACAAAAAAATAAATCACCTACTATGCCACCCACGAGTTTTGTCCATAAACAGAAAAAAGCATAAAACCCATCACCAAAATAAAAAAAACTGCTTTCTGCTCCCCCGTGCAAGCATCATTGTCTGTGGTCAGGTACTTGAATATATTAATATTCTGCCACTGGTTTCTCTTTTGAGTGAAATGCCTGTCAAATGAGCAGAGGGACAGTTAGTTATGGGCTCTTAACCAGCTGGAAGTTGATTTCATTTGAATGTCTGTAGAAAATGATAAAAAACAGTCCATGCTCTTCTCTGTCATGTCTAATCAGTTTAGATTGATTTGTATTTTCTCAGGCTTTCCATAAGTTTGTTTTTTTCTAAGCTAGAAAAGTCATCTTTTTGTAATAAGGTGGTTTCATTTCAGTAATAGATACAGTTGCCCCAAAGTCACCTGCATAAGCAAGTATAAAACATAATTAGGCATCAAACAGGAATGAAAATAAAAGTATTTAATTGCATGACTCCATTAACACTTTACTTCCAGAGACTTTTATAGAAAACGTATCATGAATATGTGTAAACCATGGCTTGTCTAAAGAGATAATATAGATAGTGAGAGATGCTGGACCACTTTGTTTTAATTGACAAGAAAGGAGATTGAATTATATTT
This sequence comes from Anthoscopus minutus, assembly GCA_013399455.1. Taxonomy (NCBI): domain Eukaryota; kingdom Metazoa; phylum Chordata; class Aves; order Passeriformes; family Paridae; genus Anthoscopus; species Anthoscopus minutus. Next base: position 2,088 of record VWYI01007591.1, on the reverse strand, counting down.
GATGTCCTTGGAAAGGACATGCAATATTTCTGCATATAACAGGGAGATGAGATTCAAATCTAAGTTAACGCATGTAAAATATGCCAATTAAAACAAAACTGCTTTCATGCATTGTTAATTTTGAAAGGATTCTGTGTGAATGAAACTATAAAGCTGACAAAAAATTTCCTAGGCAAAACAATAGAAGAAAAGCAGAATTTACTGTATGTTATATACTGGCGGACTTATTTAGGAACAACTTTTTCCAACATGGACAAAATAATCAAGTATCAATTTTATATCAGCGGTATCAGTTAAATACTGACAGAGATTTATAATTTTGAGAGTTATATAAAAGTATTAAAATCTGTAGAACATATTGTTCATATCTTTGTACTTTGAGTGTCATAGAGAAATATTTCTTTGTCTTTTTAGATTTAATGATTTGATTTTGCACTAGAACATATGTTCTTGATATCAATAATATTTTTCACAATATCCAACTACCTTTATTTTATATTGGTTCTATGCCCTAGAAAATCTTCAGTATCTCATGTTGCTTTATCGACCATGCAATAATGACAATCAATGCTCTATCCCAACAGAATTTTAATTGTGTTTTCATTAAATCAGCTAGATCAGTAAGAAAACATACATTCTTACAGTATTTCTGTTTTGATGACCAGTGCGTCTAGAAAAATACTTGACACAAGTTAAAAGCATACTTCCTCTCAAATTTATTACATTCTTGTAAAACAGGTGTGTCAAGATAAAATTACACTTCAGATCTGGCATTGAGAAGCATTCAAATACAAGACAGAATTAGTGGCTGAGCTAAAATTGTTTATGTCAGATAAAGAGTAAGTAAAACACAATGTCAATGTTTAAGGTAACCAGTACAGCTGAAATTCTTTTTGAAAAAGAAAATTATCTGTAAGTACATGTAAATTTAAGTTTATCTTTGTTATGTAGGAATTCTCATAGGCAGATTGAAATTTCAGTGTTTGGTAGAAAATAATCTGGAATAGAAAAAGAAAATCTGACAACACCAGATGCCTATTTCACCTGAAATACATGGAATGAGAAGGAAAACAGAAGTATATATTGACATGAAAAAACACAAACTACAAAACTCACAAATAAACATGGTTTTTTAAGATGCTAAGTACAGTTGCCTTTTGAATAAACTATTTGACAATCTTTTACAAATTGTTAACATACTGGATAACAGATACGTTTTTAACAGTATGATCTAGTGCTTGAAGTCCTCTATTGTAATTTCTTGGTTTCATGAAAGGATGGTGAATATGATAAATAATACCTGATTAATAGCCTAGTTATCAAGAAAAAGGTTGCTTGAGTTTTGGAGGATAAGGGTCTTTCACTCCCTAGGATATCATATGTATCAGTCTCTGTGGAGTAAGGGATGTCCTGTAGCTCTTTGGGACTGTTACTTGCAAGTTAGGCCTATAGCTTAAATTATCTGGTTTCTCCAGTCTAACAACATCACTAAAAGAGTCATGATAGTCCACAGAATATAAGAGTATTGCCACAGAGATTATGGAATAATTTTGTTCCTTTGTTAAGTTTCTCAGTTACTCCACTGGACTACCACTTATTTTTGAAGCTTCCCATGGGGACAACATACTAGTCATAATGGACCATCATTCAGATGAAACTGCTTACATCTGGGACACAGCTACAGTGTCTCTGGTGGGCAAGAATTAAACGATGAACCCCTTAGGAGCCTACTAAAACTACTATTTGATCAGTATGAGGAACTGCTGCTTGGATAATATAAATTTGTTTTGCTCTGCTGCTCAGATCCCAAGCAGGTTACCTCTGCAACACGCACTTTGTAAGCCATGTCTGCAAATTTAAATAAACCATGCAGAGCACATTAGGGGTCAGGAAACAGCTAGTTTCCACCTGTTATTTATCATTGCTGGAACATATGTGGAAAGTAGAGAAGCAACCAGTAGGATTTAATAATAGAAACCAGATTAGCCATTATTTCAGAATTTAGGAGATAGTGCACAAAGAGGGCTGATCAGAAATATATTTTCCTCTCTATCTTGTGTAGTCAGGGTGCTTAGTTAAGGCCCTGTG
>VWYI01007584.1:0-13154 GCA_013399455.1 Anthoscopus minutus | reverse complement strand
ACTTCCCATTTTCACTTAGAATCAAAATGAGAAGGATGCCACAGACAAGCACACCATACCCACCTATTATATCTGACACATCATTTACTGTGTATTAAAAAGAATTCTTCTGGCACTTGCATACAATAGTGTCAGCTTTAATTGCTAAGATGCATTGAACAGCTCTTCTAAACATAGCGATGATTTACATTTTAAAAGCAAATCTAAGGCACAAACAGGTGGAAGCACTCCATTGTGCCACATGAGACCCTTGTTCCCACAGCTGCAAACCAGCACGAGTGCACATCCGCTAAAATATCAGCTTGGGAGTAAAAGGAAAGAAGTATGGGGATGTATCCTAGAGTCCAAAAAATCCCCTTAAAGCCAAGAGTGCAAGTTTTATTCTAAAATACTGAAACAACATGCTTGAAAATGAAAGAATCTTAAAGTTTAAAAATTATGTACACAAATAAGCCAGTTACTAAATTATATCCTCACAGGCAAAAAAAAAAAGATATGGTCTAAGGCAAACAAAACTAAAACAGGCTTACAGCTATTGATAACAACATCTAATCACTGACAAATGCAAGGATTACTTGGGTGAAGTTCACAAGAGACAGTGTTCAGTCTAGTATTATTTATTATTTTTATCAGTGAGCTAGATGATGGAACAAGGAGTATGTTCTATTAAATTCAGAGATCACACTAAGCTGGGAGGGATTACAAGCATTTTGGAGGTCATGAACATAATTCAAAAGGCACTCACACAAAGAGAAAAAACGTCTGAAAGCTGCAGCTCTCTTACATATGTGTGTAACACACTGCAGAAATACAGGTGTGCTAATTTGCACAAATTCAGGACAGAAATGAAGCAAAAGTTTGACTGTTGGAGATTCCAAAAAACAAGACCTAAATACAATTTATCACAAAATGAATGTACATGATCTGTTGTCCTACTCTTACATTCATCCCACTAAGATGTATGATTGCTCTTCTGCACAGGAGACATGAAGTAAATTTCTATTGTCCTCTGGAGAATATTCTCTGGAAACTTCAGTGGAGAGTTCACTGGGGCTGTGCTGACCTTGGTCAGTAAAGGAAGCTGCCTGTAATCCACCAAAAGCTTCAGCTGATCAAACTTGATTCACACATGGATTGGGTAATTCTTGCAACTCTTGGCAAGATTCCTGTTAAACATAACTAAATTGTAAATTGGAGAAAATGTATCTAAAAAGCATAAACAGCTAATCTGTTTTTATATTGGATAAGTTACCCTAAAAGAATGCAGCAGCTTATATTTTTGATGGAAAAATGAGTTTATATGAAAAGAATAATGAGAAGGAGTTGAGCCTTTCTTAAAAAAAAATAAAAAAAAATAAAAGGAAGGCTCCAGGTAGGTTGATCAATATAAGTGTATCCTTTCTAAAAGAACTGAAACCCTATAGGGGTTGCAGAGAAATGTGGCTGGGGAGTCAAGAACAGCAAGAGTAGAAATGAACAGATGGGGAGATAACGGCAGACTGGCTGATGGAGCAAAGCAGCAGACAGAGAAAGAACAACTGGCAGGGAACACAGCTAGTGGGAGCAGTAGGCAGTGGTCCTGGATGGCAGGGAATTGCTGGAGGTGAGTGCTATGAGCATCAAGGTCAAAAGCATTGCTCCAGTGAGGCAATGCAGCCAATAAATGGCAATCCCAGGGGATAGACAAAAGAGCCTCAATACCTGTTTCAGCAGCAAGATAAAACCTGCCCCTAGATGGACTCTTCTTACTGAGGGTTCCTCAAACTCATCTATCCATCCCCTTGACTTCAGTGGCTGTCATTCAGTATCAGGGAAAATAGCTATCATACCTCCTAGGTCAAACTGCACTGCAGTCAAGCCTTTGGTGCCCATGGTACACAATAGGGATGGCTTGTGCACGAGTGTTGCACTTCAGCTGCCCAGAATGATTAATCTAGGAAGGCAGCAACTTTGCAAAGCAAAGCAGGTGGTCATTCTCGTGCTAGGAATATGCAATAGAGAGGAAATATGATACATGTGTGCCAGAATAAATCAGGTATGGCTTGGAATGGGATCTGGATAAACAGTTTTAAAAACTGGTAGATTTATCTCTCCTATAAGTAAGGAACACTTAGCAATCTTCTCCACATCACTCACAAACAAGAGCAACACTGATCTGTGATGTAATTCAAACGGGATTCAAGACTGAATGCATGGAGGTTTGTCATGTTCTGGTGCAGACTTGGACTGGAACTAGCTTGGGAAACTTTGTTCCTTGCAGTTTTGTCATGCTTTCTTATTCCCCATTAGCTGAGTCAGGAGAGGTTTAGGTTGGGTATCAGGAAAAAGTTTTTCACCAACAGGGTGGCTGAGCACTGGAACAGGCTCCCCAGAGAAGGGGTCACAGCACCAGCCTGACAGAGTTTGAGAAGTATTTGGACAACACTCTCAGCATGTGGTGTGACTCTTGGGGTGTCCTGTGCAGGGCCAGGAGCTGGATTTGATGATCCGGATGGTTCTCTTCCAACTCAGCATACTCTGTGATTCTGTAACATTTAACTGTCTTTGTGAATGACCAGATCCAGCTCACAGAAACTGACTTTAACCATACAGCTCGAACGGACACTTTCATACTACCATCACATCATAGTTGGTACTTCTTATTGGCTTGTCAAGTATCATGACTATCCACCTCAAAATATTTGGTTTCTCTCTTTTTTCTCCAAAGAGAGAATTCTGCATTAAGAATATAATTTTTTTACTAACGTTTTGGGAATTTCTGGTTTTAATTTAAGGAGTAAATAAAGTGGGTTCTTACTGTTCCTTTAAGGCATAGCCACTTGCTTGGAGGAAAATGTGGTGAGGCTTACATTGCTCACTTTAAACATAAAGTAGAACTTCATAAAAAAGAAAAGCAGGTTCTATAAAACTTTTTTCCTCCCCTCCTTCATGGCTAAGGCTTTGTTTGCTTGTTTGGATGGGAACAAGGTAAAAAAGAAGAGGAAATTAGGAAGGCAGTGTTTATTCTGTAGAAAAAAAAATCACAATTTACAAAGCGGTTCAGAAACACTGATTAGCAGAGAGTAAAATTAAGAAAGAATCTATACTTCCAGCTGTCACAGCTAAAACCACCTGGCTGGCAGCTCTAAATCTTCTAATTATTAGCCAGAAAAAATGAGATTGAGAAAGTTGCTTTTTCTTATTTTCATAAAGGCTTAGAAGTAATTGTCCTTGAAAGAATCTTGAAAACTGTTAGCAGTTTTTATGCCATCTGCACACCAATAGCCAGTTTTTTTGTTGTTTTAAGAGCATGAAACAGCATTGGACTGTCCAGGACTTTAAATCTATTTTCATGAGATCAAGAAAAAACGGGGTGGTAGATGCAAGACTTCTAAAATAAGGACTTTGTTTTTAAATAGATTAATACAATTTATATCACATTTAGATTTGCAAGAAGACACATAGTCCTGTATTAGGAGAAAGTTCTGCCATCCATTTTTCCACCGAAAACATTCAAATGGAGTATGTCCATATTTTAGCTGCTGATCCCTCTTGCAACACTCAGTTCTGATTATTACTTCTACTTACAATGACATCTACTATATACAGCCTGTTTAAATAACTTCAGATAAACAATGAAGACAATGTATAGAAATGAATATGATCTATATAAATGAAATAAAAATACAGCCCACGATAAACTTATCTATAGAATCACGAATAAAGACAAAACCTACTTTTTGCAAAATTTCGTGAGGAGATCTGCAAGCCTTTTAAACTTTTAAAAATTAAATATACTATTTTTTATGACTAGTTTCAAAATACTTGGTAAAGCTAGTCCTGCAAAAATCCCCATGTTTTTTCACTGAGAAAAAAGACTCCAAACTCATGGCTCCCAACTTTCTATTTTTTTCAAAGCAGTGCATTATTCAGGTTTACTTTTTACAGGTTGGGGTTTGTAACTTGCCTACAGGAAAAAAAACCTTAAAAACTCCAGTGTCCTTCCTTCCACAAACTGAGCTTCCATGTATGAGTGGGCAGCTCTCACCAGTGGTGCCAGCAGATTTCTCAGAACAGAGCCTGTAGATATATCCTGAAATAAGTGAAGGAGAAATGAAATCATTGTTAGCTGGAAGGATACTTGAGGCAAAAGGAGGCCTAGGCTTCTGCTTCTGTAGCTATGTGAGATACCTCTTCTGAGTTAAGGATAGGAAATAACTCTATCTTCAAATGATTATATGGCATGTAAATACATTATAAATTATTATGATTTTTATAAATATTTTATACATGTTTGTGAAACATGTTTATAAGTAAAAGCCAGTACTTTCCCCTACAAAGTACAATGGGGACTGTTGTGAAAAATCTTTCTAATTTTTTTTCTAAAGTATCAGGCCTACCTAAGCATTTGCTCAGGAATTAGTATCTGGAGGAGTCAAAGATAAAAGGTTTTTGACATGAGATGAAGTGCAGTATTCATAAATTGATTCGCTTTCTGAAGTCAACAATTGCTAATAGGTTTTCTCAGTGAAATAGGATTGCATATTTGAATATTATGGCTATTTACATTTCCCCTTGCTTCTTGTTTTCTTATTATTCTTCTTAACATATAAGTGCAGAAGTACACAATCATTAAAGAGGAAAGAAATTAAACCTAGAGAAAGCTTCTCTAGAAGTTTGCTAATTACATGAAAACTACACAGTGATGTCTCAAATTCTACCAAGTTTTCTTGGATAGATTTTTTGAGGAAAATATGCATTTAATAGACTTTGAATGCTTCATGGAAGCTAATGGATTTTGTGTAGATGCAAAATGAAGTATTTCTAAATAAGGTCGAAGCAATCAATTCCTTTCAAAAGCATCAAAGAAAACATCAAAGGCTTTGCTGTTTTGACTTAGTATTACTGCAAGGTTGAGGCAAGAACATTTGCACTAAATGCTACCTCTTAACTGGGTATATCAATAGCCAGAATCATTCAAGCCAGAGCAACAGAAATATAAAGATCTAATTTCCACTAGTCCTCAAATCCAAAATACGTATCAGCAATTTATTAATTGTGATTTCTACAACAAATACAGACATAAACAATCACATTTGTCTCAGTTTTACAAGCATTTTGTTCATAAAGATGGAGTAGACTAGCCTTCACCAAAAACCTATATTTGGTAAGACCACAGGGTGACAAAAAAAGGAGCCAACAACTGAACCAAATGCAAAAATGCATATCGTGTCTTTTTCTTCCATGATGATATGCTCAGGCAGAAGTGATATTAAAGCCACCAGACTTTCTAGAGCATTTAATTTTTCTGTTGTCAGGAACAAGTTCAGACAATGTTACAGTAAGTTTACCTTTGATTCCTGACTACTATCTATAGCAAGTATGTATTAAAAGATAATTTTTAAGTGAATGCACTCCCATGAAAAGAAATAGAGTGGCAAAGAAGGATAGACTAGAATACTTGGTTGATCTTCCCATGCTGGAGAGCAGTTGTTGAACACTCATGAAAATACATGTATTATATAGCAGACCACTATAACTGCTTTTTCAAATGCTGGTCATAATGCTAATTTGCAGGAATAATCTCAGATACTTCATCTTTAGTACTGAACTCTAACAAAGAAGTGAACGGATAAAGTATGTTTCACATTTGAGACTTTTAATTACAAGAACTTGTTCAGTCTTGTTAACTATATTCCACCCTCTTTCTCAAAAGGCAGGAAATGAGGAACAAGGAAAATGAAAAAGGCAGCAGGGACTAAAAGCATAAGCAGAGACACAGTACTTAAAATTCTTAAGCTGACACATTTTTTCACAATTCATTTTTAATCAATACAATCTACACATTCTTTCTGAGATTCCAGCCGTATGTAGAGCAAAAAACTACCGGGGTCAGCAAAAGAAACCTAGAATATAGTTTTTCAAATCCACCATAGAGTTGTATGTTTAGCAGTATGTATAAACAGCCAGATAGATCGAAAATTATTTTACAATAAAACTTTCAAGATAATGCCAGCTACACTTATTTTAAACTACTCCTTTACTCCATGCTGATTTTACCTGCCAGAGTACAGAGGAAATATATGGACTTCAAAGTTTAATGCTCTTTCAAATTAGCCTGCTTCTCCAAGCCTCTGAAAACAGCTATAAAGAAACTGCAGAAGTGTTGAAGTCAATGCTGAAATTGAAAGTTGCCCCTCAAAACTTCCCCCCACATACAGAAAGGACAAACTGTCAACCCATTACTGGTAACTTCCTACAAGAGCAGAGTTAAAATACGGGAGCATTCAAGTCATTGTCCTCAGAGGACCACGTTCACTTACATATTTATCATCACCTCGCAGCCACCAGTCCACAAGAAAAAAAAACCGCAGTTAAGAATGCATGAATAATAAAACAAGAACTAAATCTGCAGCAGCTTTGACAGTTACAACTTCACTCATAATGAAGCAGTTGCCAGCAAAAAGGTACTGCTCTAAGACTAGGCAAATCAAATGTCATCATCTTATTCATAGACATCCTTACTGACAATTCAGCTGCAATCATCATAGCAATGCAAATTCACCTATAAAAACCCCCACTTTGATAACGTTAAAGTTACTCTTAATGAGTAACTCACAAATTCTTCATTTATGGCAACAGATCGAAAAATATCTGTCAGTTTTCTGTGATCGTATTATCCTTGTTCCTAATGCAAATAAGCATTGTTCCAATGACAACTGTATTTTAGCTATGTTTTCTTTTCTAGGTAATAAATGCAGAATTTATCCTTATAAATGCAGAATTTGTCCATTTAACTGCAGAAAGCCGATGACATCCACATTAATAGAATCACAGAATTATTTGGGTTGAAAGGAAATTTTAAAGTTAGTCATCCAGTTCCAATCCCTCTACCATGGGCACCTTGCACTAAGAGCAGGCTGCTCAAAGCCCAGTTCAGCTTGGCTTTGAACATTTCCATGGATGGGGCATCCCCAGGTTCTCTGGACAGTCTGTTCCGATAGCTTATCATTCTCACAGTAGAGAATTTCTTCCTGAGATCTAAATCCACCCTCTTTCAGTCTGAACCCATTCCCCCTTGTCTTATCACTACATCCCCTTGTAAAAAGTCTCTCTTCAGCTTTCTTGTAGGCCCCCTTTAGGAACCGCCGGGACAAGTGTTGCAGACTCCCCCAGCTGGAGCTGCAGCTTTTGCTCCCAGAGAAACACCCACCATTCTGCCTTCAGGGACAGGTGGGATGGGTGCCCTTGGCCTGTGCAGATGGCCACAACCAGATTTCTGGGTTATGTGCACTATGAGTCTCTTCACTCGGCCTTGGAATAACATTATTTCCTCCAGCATCTGGAAACCACCATTAAATGCACACAGGCGATTAAGATGTTTTAAGCACTGAATTATGAAAACAGTAAATGAAGCTGGATTAACAAATTGTTACAAAATATTTTATTCAGACCCATCTCTGCCTCAATAGTGACAAAATGGAAAAAAAGAGAAAATTACATTGCTCTTGAATGACATTTTAGGACAATCTAATATGATATGGCTGTGGTTGAGGCTTCACTGATCCTGACAATATCACCACTAAAGGGTTTATATGCTACTCAGAACTTGCCCATTACCATTTACATGAACATAAACGCTGAGTTTGGAAATTATTCCTTTTCATTAAAATGAGGTTATCATTTTAGTTAGAGGAACAAGCTTTGTAATATTTCAGATAACTCTCCTTCCTAGCCCACATTTCATTCAAAGCATAGTATGGGGTTTTTTTGCAAGAGACAGAGACATTCTATAAAGAAGGAAGGCTATGTGGTGGCAAGTTGCAAAATCACAAAAAATCACACAAAATGAAAACAGGTCACTGAGTTGAATGTCACGAAGAAAAGAAAGCACCTACATAGTAATATGACAACATGGATATTTAGTTTGACTTTATTACAGAGGATCTACTAAGCCCAAGAATAGCAAGCTCACATTACCCTGAAGGAAGCATAGGTTGTATCTGAGATACAAACGTTTCACCAGATCAAGCTTATAGGACCATGTTTGCATTTACAATGGACTTTCCTCAAATATGTTTAGGGTCAGCACACCTATGTACTGAACTTCCTTACTGCCAGAGAGAAGTGTGAATGTATATTAATGCAAATGAGACTCTAGCGCCGCTAAAAAAAACTGCTTTATTGTTGGGCCTACCCTGAATAAATTAGAGTTAGTAATAAATGAGCATGTTTAACTGTTACAAAATCATTTACCGCAGGGGAAGTGGGAGTGTCTGTGTTATATTTTGCTTTTAATAGTGATTAAGGGAAAGGCTGAGGTATTTAATATCTCTTTGCCTCAGTCTTTGATTATAAGGCCTTTTGTCTGGATACCAATCCTTGAAAACTGTTCAGTTTTGGGTGCCTCACTCCAAAAAAGGCATTGAGGCACTGGAGAGTGCCTGGAGAAGGGCAGTGGAGCTGAGGAAGAATCTGGAGCACACCTATGAAGAACAGCTGAGGGAACTAAGGTTGCTTAGCTTGGAGAAGAGTAAGCTCAGGGGAGGCCTTATTGCTCTCTACAGCTGCCTGAAAGGAGGCTGTAGTCAGGTGAGGGTCATTTATCTTCTCTCAAGTAGCAATTGACAGTACAAGAGAAAATGGCCTCAAGTTGCACCATGGGAGGTTTAGACTGGACATTATTCCATTGATAGTGTTGGATTGATGGTTGGACTCCATGATCTTAGAGGTCTTTTCCAGCCTAAAGCATTATATGATTCTATCCTGAGAACAACGGACAATTACTTTTTTCATCTGACTCAGAGAGTTATAGCAGCAAAATGACCAGTTGTGCCCTTTCCCATTCTGGCATTTGGAAAGTGAAGACATGCTACATAACATCTGCTTTGACTAAACTAGGTTGTAGATATCCATCAGAATATTTCCCATCTCTGACGCCAAAACCCCAACTGTCCAACTCTAGCAATGGATCCAGAGAATAATTTAATAAGCAGAAGTAACATAAAAGACTGAAAGAACTCATCTGTAAGGAAACAATATGCATGCATATCTACATATAATGTGTATATATAATATACAGTATATATAAATTTACATGATTACAAATTTAATTTTGGAAAAGATCAATAGCAATAGGAAAGCAATTCAGAGATAGTCTCAGTTTTATAGTTTGACAGGTTTTATCACATTTCAATGGATGCTGTATTATATTTATCCCAGTTTCAAGCACCTTTTAAAATAGTCTATTCACAGCCACCTAGCAAAATCATTCCTGAAAAATGTACTACTTACCCCATGAAGCACCTAAGCCACAGGAGTGCTGATCTGCATTTTATTGCATGCTGACCTATCCTATATTACAATCTACAGTTTAGGCAAAGGCACACAAATGAAAAATGAAAGCACAAATAATTCAAGCAACAAGTCCAGAGCTACACAGCAGAGACTGGGGCAGAATTAAAATGTGATTATGAGATCTGAACTCCCACACAAACGGTATTAAGTTTTCTTTCAAACCACACTGAGAGGGCTCACCTCCACCCACCACTCAAGAAATCAAAAAAAAAAAATCTATCTGCTCAACAGATTTGTGGAGCAAGTCTTTTCATTCCAGGCAGACAAAGAATTCATTGTTCTCAAAAAGAGAGGTCCCAAATAAATTATTGCGTATTTTCTTTTTTATGTTTTTAAAGAAACACCTTTTTTCTCAAAGCATAATCCAAAACTTTGGTCTTGGAGAGGCAAACAGAATTTAAGAATACAATAGAAGACACAGTTGTTTTATCAAAATTCCGCTTTCAAAAAAGATTTTAAAAGATTATTCTTATACAATTTAACAGTACAAACCCCCCTACATAATACCAAGGTAGCTTCGATGCTACTGCATTTATAATCATTTTTTATTCATGTATTTCTTTTGTAGCTCTGTCACTAAGAATCGAATCAGCTACATACAACTTAGTTCTTCCCCTGCTAGTTGTGTAATGAGAAAGATGATATTGCATTCTGATTGCAGTAAAACAAAATGAAATACATTACCTGTCTGTTCTACTCTGAGTAAAAAATGCAATGAGTATGAGAGATGACATGCGTGGCTACTTTTCAACGTGTCACACATATGGAATACTTTTTTTTTATTATTCATATTTCTGTATTTTCCAAAACCGCATCTACAGCTGTGGATCCAAGTCCCTGAAGTACTCTGTCCTATTATCATTTATATTTGATTACAATAGATATTTTGTAATTAAAAGGAAAGAGCATATTATGCACCTAAATACTTCCATTCCTAAATAGTGAGGGACTTAAATTGCTTTGTTAATAGTAAAAATATCATAAACAATCTACACTTATGCCCACTACTACTTTCAGATTTCATCTGAAACTTATTTTAGTGCAGCATATGACAGAAACTTTTCTTTAAATCTATGGAAATGAAAAATCAAATGTTAATGTGCTCCTCAAATTAAACGAAGACTGCAGCTACAAACTTTGTTAGCAAAGAAGACTGCCAGTGGCTGTGGATGATGACAATCCAGTGCCACATGACAAATTAGAGCATGGTATTGATTACTTCACAATAGTGTATGCAAGGTACTAAAGTACCTTCAAAGAAAACCTCAGGTTACCTTTGCTCTGGAAAAAAGGAATTAAATGAACAACTAGGAAAATGTCTTCTTGATTACAAGACAACCTCCCAGGCTTCATATCCTGCAAATCCAGATAAGCCATAAGAAGACCTGTTACACAGCCCAGCTCCCTCCTACAGCCCCTGTGGAAAAATGGCACATCCCTTCCATCAATACTCCAAGCCTGAAAGAAAAGTCATAGAATATACAAAGTACAGAGTCCCAAGGATACAGTCTTCAATCTCATGTTTGAATGGGAAGTTCTGGAGAGGAAAAAATCCCAGTGATTAGAAGACGAATGATATTAATCATGCTGGACACATGAATTTGGTGTTAATAGTCTGACAAAATCAATGTCTTTGGAATTTTTTCCTCAATTTTAAAGAAATCTGCCATTCATTAAAGGCAAATAGCAAGAGTAGGTCAATATCAAAGCTATTGAGTACAAAATCTGTGGCTTTGGAGGAATAGTAAGAATTCATTGTAAGCGTAACATGAAGATTCCATAGAAACAGAAGAAATTACCATTTTAATTCATGCAGATGCTGCTCTGGTGCTGTTCTGTAATGCAACAAGATGGATTCTCCTGCTGGTTAAAAGCAATTGTGAAGTTGTTGGTACTACTGTATGTGCAAAAAAAGCAAAACCAAAGACAAAAGCACAGATGTGGCCAAAAAAGGCAATGGGAAACAAAAGAGAATCAGAGGAACATTAGCAATATAAGCATAGAAGCATAGAAGCAAGCTCAAAGAATACATTTCAAGCATATTCTTGGCACTAAGGAGAATTTTTAGAATAGAGAGACTTCCTTTATTATTCCTATGCTTCTTTTATTTAGGAAGATATAATTTTATGAAGATTTGTTCTGCAAACAAATGAAGATGCACTGACTATTATAAGCAATTATCTTATCACTTTCCCCAACAGAATAACCTATGAGAATCTGAATACTGACTAACCATTTATCTAAAAGGATATTGTGCTATATATTCCCTTTTAGGTATAGTTGGATTACAGTCAAATACGACATTGATCCTAATTATGATTCTGATGTTACAGAGGTCCGAAGAAAGCATGACCCTTCAACCACTTAGCAGCATCCACCAATATCTGAAATAGCTAGGTAGAGCTCTGCTGAGCTGTTCATCAAGAATGCCATTGCTTTGCCATTGTAGGCACTGCAAAATGATGCCCGAAGTTCCCTTGGAAGCACAGCCAAGAGAGAATTATGCATTGCATCTTCTTGACTACTTTTCCATGGGTTTACTGTGGACTCAGCTAATGCCACAGGCTTTTGGCAGCTGGCAGAATGCACAGTGTAAAACATCATTCAGCTTCACTGTCTCAATCACTGTGCTCCACAGAGCAGAAAATTAAGTTCGACAGATTTAAAGGAGGTTCTTGTTATTTACTGTAATTCATATAAATCATTATATATATGGCTTTAAAATCTCATCTCTAACTTCCAAAGAATGATGACTAAGTCAGTGTGATTATTTTATATCATTATAGGAAAAATCCAAACCCAAATTATGAGTTACAATCAAATGTTCATTTTCATTCCCATGGATAGAAGCATTGACATCATTTCTATCTCTAAACATTCTTTCATTTTCAGAGGAGCCTAATTTCTGTATCATCTAACCTTAAGTAACATGGATAGTAGTATTTTCTTTCATATTGTAAATGGCTAAGAATTTTTGGCTGAAACTACCTTTTTAATGGAAAAAGAGAATTTATAGGTGACTTTTTAGTATAAAGTGTGTCAGGTTTCATGAATTTTCTGTGGAATTTAAGCAGCACTCTTCTGTATCCTGCCTTGTACATGCTGCTTTTAGGACACCACATTCACTCCACTGGGGACAGGTAACTCAAAAGCCAAGCATCTCCAGCACCTCAGGAATGAAATTATCCTAAATCCAAAGAATCCATGACTTTATGTCTCAGAAATCACTGTACTTACAGTGTTCCCGTGTGTGTTGTGGGGCAGCCCATCTGGGAAAGCCTTTCTCAAGTTTCTGGCCCCAACAAACAATTCCTATCTACCTAGCCAAATTATTTCCCTTTCTGTTTGACACACAGTCCTTGGCCCCTCAGTGTCCACACTGCATACATGCTAGTTTTTACACAGACTCCTGCTTGGAACAATGCAAGCAGTTCCCTTTGTGAGAAAATTGGATCATAGAAGATAATATGCTCCAACATCTGCACAGTGCACAGGCCAGTTCACATCACCCACCACAAGTTGCTTCTTAGCCCCACACTGAAGAGCCTCCTANGACACACCAACTCTACACCTCAATTCATTTGCAAACAAAGAACTCAGGGCTGGATGCAGGGCCTGAAAGAATGCCCTTAAACGTGATTCTGGAAGTGCCACTGAGAAATTACCTTCCTTTCAGGTCATTTGTACTGACAATGTTGAGGCTACCAGTTTATGAGTTATGAGAGGTTCTGATTGAATGTGCTGCAGTCTCCTTGAAGCCTTTATATATTAAACCAGTGGTGTGTTAATTCTCTTCATATCATCCACCTGTCTTATTT
>VWYI01007581.1:0-18216 GCA_013399455.1 Anthoscopus minutus | reverse complement strand
CTCTCCTTCTCCTTCTCCTCTTTCTTTCTTCTTCCTTCTTTCTTTCTTCTTCTTCTGCCTTAATCATATCAACCCCAACAACCCATCATTCTGAAAAACAAGAAAGGGAAACAAAATCTTTGCTTTTCAAGATTAAAAGAAGAGAGGGTTAATTTCCTCTGAGAAGAATCAAGTTGCCAGAAGCAAAGCATCAAAGCATGAAGTAATATACTTGATTGCTTTGTAGGTTTGGGTTTTTTTTTTTATTTAGTGAATTATAATTTTTGTGAGGGATTAAAAATCTTGAGTAGTTCTAGTATTGTTGATACAATCTATTATTTTTTCCCCGTAACATTTAGATGATAGTTCTAACCACCCCAAATGACTGTGGCACCAAAATAATTTTTAAAAATATTTAGAATTATATATGTTTCAAGACTGAATATTTTCACAAAATTAACAATTGGAGATGCATTTTTTTATTGTCTATAGCACAATCTTGATATTTTTCTTGACTTCCTAAATAATTTTTGGTTTTCAATTTATTTGCTATGTTTTATCTATTGACTGTAGATATTAAAATTCTCCATTCAAACTAAAGAGCAATACCTAAAGTAAAGTAATTTATGTTGTGTCTCTGTGCTGAGTTTACTGTATAATCAATGCACAGTGAGGGAATCTATTACCAGAGCCTATCACAGACTCAGTCTTACATACACGAACAGTTTCACATATGAATTAGAGATTGTATTTCTTCTGTGGTCCTTCTGAGTTATGGGGTTTTGTTTCAAGCTCTTCTGGTCACACAGAGTTTGTTTAATTATGCTGATTTCCAGAGTCACTGAACTGAAAAGGTTTTGATGTGTTGTCTGTTAAATTCTTGTGGTTTTGGTTTTTTTTCACTTTGTTGGAGTGGAATGAAATATAGTGCTTTTCACCAGAAAGGGATGCTTAGTATCCATAGTACCATGATAATTTTTGTTTTGCCAAAAAAAACAGTAAGAAGGATCTTGCAAAGAAGTTAGAAAAAGCCCAAATTACTTCAATAAATGTGAGTGACTAATTGAATGGAAAGCACATAAAGGAGCTGGAGTGAGACTATTTTAGAACTTTCTTAATCTATGCCTATTAGACTTTTCCAAAGAATAAATGAGAATATCAAATTATTGTTATGATATCATCACAGCAAATTCCAGACGGCTTATAATAACTTTAGTATTAGTGTGTCTGCTATCTGACATACTACTACCTACTCAAAAAAGCTGGAGTTTTATATGTATTAGTAATTCTTTTCATGGGTAATACAGATGATATAAAACACTCCTGCAACTTTCTCTATTAAATGTGGGTAAATGAGTGATCATTCGACCCTTTTCCTGGAACATATATACCATGTTATTGCCATTTCCATGGCATTTAGGATGTATTTGTGCTATCACACAAATACCAAGTTGACCTTTCCAAATGGTATTTAAAGTATTTCTTGGGTTTCTCTTACACAGTTTTAGACTGTTAGGCACAAATGCCATACTTATGATTAATTTCATATTAATTGCATTGATATGTATTGCTGACAGATCCAGCTTGTGTTTTTGTTACTTAGTAGGAGTCCTAGCCCTAGAATATATTGTTAAATATGGACAAGGGTGGAGGATATTATAGATATTTTCCTTAAGAGTAGGTATTTTAAGAATTACTAGCCTTCAAGATGAGGCTGAAGCAAGACTTCAGATAGGCAGAGTGCTTATTTTTAAGTGTATACAATCATTCAATAAATAAATTTTCTTTTATTTTCTTTGTTTTAAATTCAGCTGTACATCTGTAGTAAATAAAATAGGGGTAGAGTAGGCACTCAAGCACTGGACCACTAGCACTCATGCTGTTTGGAACAACAAAACTGAGACAATATAAAATGCCCCAGATAAACTATTTGTACAGAGTCTTGACATTAAAAAAATAAAAAAAAATTAGAAAACAAGATTGACAAGAAAATTCTCTAATTTCTTTTATTTCTGTACTATTTGGGAAAATTGAATTTTGGGAATATTAATGCATATATGTGCATAAATAAATGTCCTAAAATTAGCCAACATACGATAATTATTTAAAAAGCAAATTTCAATTAATAAAACAGAGTTTACATCTCCTTTGACAGGTAGATAAACTGTTCTAGAGACAAAGAGCAACATTCCAAATACATGAGCATAGAAAACATCATTATCCTCCAGAAGATTACTTTGAAAAAATATTTTAAAGACTCTATGAAAAGATATTTTTTTCTTCTACAACTGAGTGCATTTTAATGCAAAAAAAATCTGAAACATTTCGGTATTGAACTCAGATCCATTTGACAGATTTTCTGGTACTTTCACTCCTGTGTGAAAATAAGCAGGATCACGTTCAAAGCAGGTAACAGTAGTGCAACTCCAGGTGGATATTAGGTTTGGAAAAATGTACAATTGGTAATCAGCAGTTTTTATTTTCTTTTCTAATGTTACATAAAAATGTTCCTAAATTTCATAGTGGTTTAAGATATATTTGTCATTTGTGTGTTCTATCTACTATATATTTATATTAATAGATCATACAAAATACTTGGTTTTTTTCACTGTCCATGAGGCTGTTGATTTCTGTCTAGTATTAATACCTCTAAGGATGTTTTTTAGTATTTCTGTATTCATGAAGTTTCAGTAAGTGGACTCTTCACTGAATATGAAAATTCTTTAACGGGATTATTAGTACAAAATAGAAAATGCATCTATAAATAATAGAAGTATGTAGGTCATTGATTTACAACAAAATAAATGACAGCACTAGATGTATATTGACTCCTAGATATCTAATTAGATCTATTAATAATAGATTCTAATATTAGATTAAAGATGGGTTACATAAATAATGCAAAAGTATCTTAGAAGGAAGTGCAATAAACGTCGTATTTCCACATATGCAGAAGTCATGAATCTGCAGAACTGTGGATAAGACTGATAGGGAATCTGTGAAGTTGCAGAGCAAATGCAGCTGAAAGACTGATTTTAAACTCCATGTGTTTTGTGCCTTTCTGCTCACAGCACTTTCTTTTAACTCTAATTTTTCTACTCTAATTTTCATTTTACTGAATTTTTATTTTCTGTTTGACTAAGTGAATGGTCAACAATATGTGAAAGGGACATCAAAAGCTCATTTTGTTTATGTCATATGGTGTAGGAATCTCTTTATCTCTCAAAACCTGGCCCTTGTGCACAATTTAAAATTTCTTACATAAAGGTTGTTATCTGAAACTTTTTTGCCTGGAGTTCAGCTGGGCAGCTCTATCAAATTCTGAACTGTACAATAAAGATGTTTTTAAAAATAGTAATAATAATAATAGTAATAATAATAATAATAATAATATAATTTCCACCTATGTTCCATATCCTGTTGTTTTTACCTTTTGGTTCTTCTCTGACTCATGTCAGATTCTTGTCTCTGTGTAGACCTCATAGACCCTTGCTACAGCCTTGTGGTATGTAATCCTCCCTGTGTGAAGGAAATTGTTCTCATCTAGGAGTAAGAGGGAAAGGAGTGAATTTCCTTTTGTGCTAGTCTCCAGTTCTTTGTCACCAAGGATAAGATGTTGACCCTGACAAGCTTGAGAGATCTCTGCAAATCTCATGAATGTCATCAATGCCAAGTAAAACTTGCTGCACCTGAATTGAGGCGATCCCAAGCCCAAATACAGACTGGCCAGAAAATGCCAGGAGACTAGCCCTGGGTAGAAGGACATGGTAGAAGAAAAGATCGACGTGACTCTACAATGAATGACTGCAATCTGAAAACCAGCTGTATCTGGGGCTATATCAAAAGAACTGTGAGCAGCAGGTCAAGGGAGGTGATTCTGTTTCTCCACTCTGCACTTGTGAGACTCCTTCTGGAATACTCTGTCCAGGTTTGGGGTCCCCAAAACAGAAAACACATTTGCTTTTTGGAATGAGTCCAGTGGAAAGCCACACAGTGGAAAGTTGATCACAGGGCTGGAGTACTTGTATGAAGACAGGCAGAGAGATCTAGGGTTGTTCAACCTGGAGAAGAAAAGGCTCCAGGGAGACCTTAGAGCACCTTCCAGGACTTAAAAGAGTCCTGTAAGAAAGCTGGAGAGGGACTTTTCATAAAGATCTGTACTAGATAGGATAAGTACAAATGTTTTTGAAGCTGAAGAAGTCTAGGTTTAGCTAAATAATTGGAAGAAATTCTTTACTGTAAGTGTGGTGAGGCACTGGAACAGGTTGCACAGAGACATTGTGGATAACCTACCCCTGAAGGCATTCAAGACCAGGATGGACGGAGCTCTGGGTAGCCTATTTATTCCTGTAAATTTGATTTTTTTCTCCTCAAGATTTTTTTTCCATTCCTGAACAGGCCCTACTTTGTTATGGAGTTTCCTACAAGCGTCCTGAAAAAAACAATTGTCTGTCTCTTGGTAATGACATATGGGAATAAATTTTATAAAGTAGGTGTAAAACATATTTTCCCAAAGTTAAACCTCATCCCTCTCACATTTCTCTTGTGCTCTAAATATTCATCGTTACAACTATTGAAGCCTCTGGATGTAATAACTTACATCCAGATAGATATGAAGGGGACTTTTTGTACACATGCTTACAAATACCATATTAAAGTGCATGATGTCTAAAGTAAATCCAAAGTCATCAAGAAATAAAGAATTATAGATCACTTGCATACTCACCCTACAAAATTTTGCCTTCTATTATTTTCTAATTTATTTTTTATAATGTCAGATTTCTTGAAATTGTCTAAAGGAAAAGTCAAAATGTTTTTGTGGATTTGGTTCCTTTCATTAATTCAAACTCAGAAACTATGTTTCCTCATTTTATTTTTTCTAGAACATTCCCATTTTGGACAATTCATCATTCCCTGTTGTACTTGCTTTTGCAAAGATTTTTCCTCAAGGTATTTTTTTTTCTTTATCACTGGTATTTCCCCTTCTCACTTCTCTCTTGCCTTGTATATTTCCTGTTCAAGAAGGTGTGTGAAAGATATTAACTCACTGATACTGGTGCCTTTCTGTTGCTGAAATTTCATTTACTTTATGAGAACAAAGAACAGGGAGTTAATCAAGCAAAGGTGAGCCTTTTGACAGATGTTAAAGTCACAGGCTATAAGGATCAAAATAACAGAAAGTAATCACATATAATTTGGAACTCTTGTTCATTCCACAACTGTTGTACTTTAACCTCAGTCGGTAAATAAGCCACAGGCAGCCACTCACTCACTCCCTCACCAGCAGCATGGGAAAGAGAATCAGAAGGTCAAAAGTGAGAAAACGCATGGGTTGAGATGAACACAGTTCCACAGGCAAAATTAATAGGTAAAGCAGAAGCCATGTACAAGCAAATAGAAATAGGGAATTCATTCATCACTTCACATGGCTTGACAGGTGATTGGCTATCCCTGGGAAAGCAGGGCTCCATCACATATAACAGTGACTTGTGAAGCCAAATGATGTCTCTCCAAACATAGTGGTCCCCCCATCTTCCTGCATCTTCCTCCAGCTCTGTATGCTGAGTATGACATCACATGATATGGGATAACTCTTGGGTCAGTTGGGCACAATTCTCCTGGCTCTCTTCATTTCCAATTCCTTGCACGCTGCCACAGTTACCTCACTGGTGGGGTTGCATGAAAAGAAGAAAAGTCCTTGATGCTGTGCAAGCACTGCTCTCTGAAGTGACATGAGAACCAAAAACTGAGAATTCAAAAGGTCTTAAAAGACAAATTATTATCAGTTTTTTTAAAAACACTATAACTTGATCAAGTAACCCTGTGGAAGTGAGAAGCAGTGGAAAGGGTAGCTAAGACACTAATTGTCAAGAAAATAAACCTGTAGGAGTACAGAGCTCTTAGCAAAAAAGTGTGAAATACCTGAACCAGTAAAATAAAGTAATTCTATTTAAAATCTTGTTTATTCCTTACATTTTAGCTTTCATGTTTTTCAGATTGTGTGCTGCCTTAGTGTGTAACTCTGAACTTTACATTAAATGTTAGCAAGTTCTCTTCACAGGGTAGGTAGACAAAACAGTCCTTTTCCAGCTTGAGAACCAAGGACACCATTGCAGCCTAAGTCACAAAAAGCATAAACAATGATGAATTGAAAAGAGCAAACCAGGATGGGACTTCATCATCTGAAGCTGCAAGTGGACAAATAACCCAAATATGTAAATGAACTTAAAACTTAAATGTGTGAAAACTTGTGATTGGTCATCCATCTTGGGTCCTTCTTGTGTGTAACCCTGACCAGGCTCTTGTACTGTCCAAAATGTGTCCTTGGAAGGCCTTTTAATAAATACCTACTTTATTCTTTAGCTCTGTCTAGCCTCTGTTCTAATTCAGCCTCTCGAGGCATCACAGTCATTCCTTGAAGGCCAGCATGTGGCCCACGTGCAGAGCATGTGGCAGAGAAAATAACGTAGCACAGGTGGAGACCTATTCTGCAGTCTGTGCCTACAAGGTACATATCATTCACTCATGCAGAGACACCTGAACTGTCTTTGCATGACTTAGCTGAGCTACCAGAAACAGCATTAATTTTCCACTCAGAACAATTAGCACTGATGAAAAAGAAGGTATATTCACCTGTCCAGAATAGTAGATAGTGGAATAGTCCCAGGTACCATCTTTAAACATGGACTATATTTTTTCTTCTCCTGCACATATATGGGGTTTTTTTTGCATATGAGCATTATCTTCTTTTACTCACTTCCTTTCATATTCTGATGAGAAATATAATGTAAGTCTTCATTTATACAGAGGGAAAGAAAATCAGTTCAATTTGTTTAGCTGTGAGAAACCTGCATCCAGAACATTATTTCAGAATCTGTCTCTAGGTTGTTAGAGGATAAGGAAAATCAGTCTATTTTCCCTACTTATTTATATTCCCATATACTATTAGGCTGTTCAAAAATACAAAATAATTACATCAATATGTATTGGAAGGAACAAAATTTAGGAAGATTTTCAAATAGTATCATTATGATAGAAATTTCTGCCAGGAAAGGCAGGGAATTATATTACTCAATGAAAGACATTTGCCAAACATTAATGGCATTTTGTTGTACTCTGGCATGAATCAGAAGTAGTGTACCTACACCTGTAAAGTTAGTTGCATCCAAAGTTCTTAAAATGTAGACTCCATTAAAGGTGTATTGTTTGTCATTTCAGAGGTATGCTGTTCCTGTTGAATTAAATGGTAGTTGCACTTTGACTACAGCAAGGATGTACTCCTACCTTAGCATCACACACCTTGAATGTGGACACACATATAAAGCATGTATATTAGCATGAAAGCTAATATTAAGATAATATGCAGTATTAGCGCTGAAATAAAGAAATTTAATACGTCAAGCAATCAAAAAATATGAATGAATTGCAAAGTAAATTTCAGAGAATGTTTAGTCTTCTGTCCATAGCTGAGAATGCCAAGATTTGATGCACATTTTCAGTTTAATGAAGGAAGGACTGAGAGTGTGAAGCTGATTGTCATTCCAGTCAACATTTCCTTTGTTGATTTTAGCTAGAACTCATCTGCTGTCAGAATCAGTTTGTATTCAAGTGTGTCATAGTATCTAATGACAAATGTGGACTACATTGAGATATGGTCAGTATAACTTGCAAGTGGTGACCTTGGTTAAAGACTTGTCTACTTTTTAGTTTCCCACTGAAGATTTTTTTACTTATTAATTTCCTTCTCTTATACCATTTCAAGTTAAAATAATATCAGGAATAGTTAATTCGACCAGTAACATTTTTATGAGTAAATATATGTCCCTAGAATAGATTGATTTTAATTTATGTAGTACTGTGAATTTCTCTGCCAAATCACTAGCAAAATAGCCTGGAGTGAACTCTTCTAAGTCTTCCCTACAGCCTTCCTTTTCAAGTATCCTGTATATCTATAAAAGATGCCGGATTGACACAACTGTGAAATTAAATCTGCAATTTATTTTTCAGCTATAGAAAATACAAGTTGGGAACTGACATTCAAATTCTCTGTGCATAAGATAGGCACTGTCTTAATTTTTTCTTCACAGCACCAGATTTATAACTGTGTGTGTTTGTTCTTTAAGTCAGTTAATCTTTAGATCTTTCTGTAGAAACTGCTAGGTAGGTTGTTGGTTTTGCTGTCTGCAGTGTTGACACCTCCCCGCCAACTAAGGCATGGTTGATTCATTAAGCTGGTTCATTTCCAAGTACCATTTGTCTGATCTATAACACATTCTGTTATGCCTCACAGATTGATAATGAAATAGCTATAGTTCCTTTATTAACTTTGCATTCTATTTTGTATATAAATGTATATACATAATTGTATATAATGCATGTATACATACATCCATAATATATATGTATGTGTGTATGTATTCATCTGTCTAAAATATACAGCTAAAAAGAGTTAAAAATTAATGCTATTTGTTTCTATAGAAAATATCTTTTGCAGGGCTGAGAATAAACAAAATTATTCATACAACACTCATCATACTTTCATTGTGGTTTATAGTGTCTTGTATAGGATGTATTATTTGTGCATTAGTACATTTACAGTATAATGCAGAGCAAGCACATAGATAAGGATATAGTCCTGGTTATGTATCACATTACATTTAAACTGTAAGGTAGTGCTGCTCCCCGTGTTGTGTTTTAAAACAGAAATTTACCACAGAAAGGAATGTTATTCAAAGTTCACAAATACTAGGTCAGATCCCAAGATGTATAAATCAGTGAAGCTCCAACAAATACAAGTGAGCAGTATTTGGCCCTGGCAGCCAGGAGGGACAACCCTGTCCTGGGGGACATCAGGCACAGCAGCACAGCCAGGCAAGGGAGGGGATTGTCCTGCTCTGCTCTGCTCTGCTCTGCTCCGGGGTGGCCTCACCTCCAGTGCTGGGGGCAGTTTTGGGTACCGCAATGTAAGAAAGATATTAAACTATTAGAGAGCATCCAAAGGAGGGCAATAAAGATGGTGAAGGCCTTGAGGGGAAGCCATGTGAGGAGCAGCTGAGGTCACTTGGTCCATTCAGCCTGGAGGAGACTGAGGGGAGATCTCACTGCAGTTACATCTTCTTGTGACAGGAAGAGGAGAGGCAGACCCTGGTCTCTTCTCTGTGGTGCCCAGTGACAGGACCCAAGGGAATGGCCTGAAGCTGTGCCAGGGAAGGTTGGATATCAGGAAAAGGTTCTTCATCCAGAGGGTGGCAGGGCACGAGAACAGGCTCCCCAGGGCAGTGGTCAAAGCACCAGCCTGACAGAGCTCAAGTGTTTGGAGAATTCTCTCGGGCATGTGGTGTGACTCCTGAGGACGGTTCTTTGCAGGGCCAAGGATTGGACTTAGTGATCCTTATGGGTCCCTCCAAACTCAGCATATTCTGTGATTTTGTGAATCTGTGATTTGTCCAACTGTTAATTATACCAGGTAACTTACTTACACCAGTGAGTCTACAACTTACTAAATCTAAAAACTGGAATGATTGTGCTATATCCATCAGTTTAAATATCTGTGGTTTAGCTAATATAGTAATATATTCTAGTGCTACACTCATTTTGCACCATGTAGCTGGCTAAAACAGATAGATTATTGTAGAGAAAGTCGCTTGGCCAAGTGATGTTAGTTTTCTGAACAACTTAGGCCATAGTGTGCACTAGTCAAACTGTCTGTAGAATTCTTATCAGACCCTATGGAATTCATCAAGGCTGCTGAGACATAAACTGTTCTAAAATAAGAAAGAAGAAGCTGAGAAACAGAGAAAAGAAGACCACAAAGGCCAGATAATGGAGGGTGGCTGAACACCTGCACTGTGACCAATCATGGATCCTGAGAGGTGCACGCTGAATGCATGGACAGACACAAACACAAATCAAGTAATGCGTGATCACGTGAACAGGATTTTTAGAATCTATAAATTAATGATAAATGTGTATAATAGATAGCTTCTGTGAAATCACATTAGTTCAGTGTTTAGAGGTCCTGATGCTCCCGCAAAATGACTCTCAAATGTTATGAAGAGTGATTGCCTAATTTTAAAACTTTTACAAAAAGGAATGGGGAAAAAAATGTTCCTCGTGGAATGTTTGATTGGTGAAATACAGCATTTTGTGTAATTTCTTTAGCAAATTATACATTCTAAACAAGAAGCCAAAATCACATTAGACAGACATTAGATTAAGACTGCAGAGGGAAGGAGAAATTAAGAGCTAGATGCAAAGGAGAAAATACTATTACTGTGGATTTTCAAAAAGGTGAGCCACTGGCAGGATTGATAGTTGAGGACAGGCTCATAAAAGTGAAAACTATTTGACATAACTGAAAGGGAGAAAAGGTCTAATATATCATTCAACAAAGAAGTATCATCACGACACAGGCACATATCCAAATTGTTTCATAATTCATAGCCCTTGCCTAAAGTAAGATGGAATTTCTTACCCCATTCCTGCTAAAGCAGTTAGCACTGGAAATACCAGCGAGTTATTTAGATAACTCTTATCAATGTTTTGTTCCACATGTTCTGTAGAGTTCATGGCATATTTTGAAGGAGAGTAGTTAGAGATAAAAAAATATTATTGGATTAGATCATCAAAGCCTATGAAGACAATAACTGTGGGCTCAGTTTTCTTCTCCATGCTAATTTCTCTTTCTTGTAAATGTTAAATGATGAATTCACCACCTCCATAGTGCTTGTTATCTCCACTTAACTACACATGATGTAGAACCCACACATATAGGAAGATAGCCTGAAATCTGAAGGAAGTTGGGAACTGAACCACTCTCATCCACACTTTAGTCTTAGAAATCCTTTTCAGACCCAGACATGCAGCCTATATGCACAGCTGTTTTGATGATATTTTTTGTAGATGAGATATGTAGTAGCAGCCAGTACAACTCTGTAGAAATAATCTCCTTCATCATTCAGACTTTTGCTGGATACTTTTTGAATAAAAAAGATGGTGACTGATAATTTCCAAAACAAATAAGCAGACACAGAGAGCCAAATTCTTACTAAAATCTTACTGAAACTTTCTCTGAGAACTGCTCTGTTCACTAACATGATAGAGACTCTCCCTTTAGGTAATCTCACTAACAGGTTTTTTGGCAATATGCAATTATTAGAGATACCTTTAAGTGAGAAATAGTGGCTTCCAGATTTCTAGTTTGACATGCCCAGTTTCCCTACAGCTTAAACATCTTACACATATAATGGAGTATATAAATTAAAATTCAATCAAATGTAATCTATAGATATGCCCAGGCTAAAAATCTGCCCTTTACTTTGTAAAGGCATTAAATGTATATACCCAGATGTCTTATTTCAGAATTTGTATTTTCACTGTGTTTTTGTTCATTACTTTAAATACTATGTGCACGGAAGCCATTATCTTTTCACGGAAAGACAGAGTGAATCCTGCATGATGTATGACTGTATCACTTTCATTTTATTTTGATAGACCTAATAGAGATTCAGAATATTGTCTACAATGGGTATATCCAAGGAAACAATTTATAGCTGTGATAGTGCATGAAAGTTCATTATTCAGGACAAAAACTAAAACCTAAGTGCCTCACTAGCTTGGATGAAGTCTTGTAAAAAGGAAGAAGGAAATTTCAGGTCTGAAAAATGACAAAATCTGTTACATTGAACAATGTGAAAGTAGAATGTGATATTTACTGGCACTACTTTATTTAAAATTTTAATACTAACTGCTGTTGTGTCATATGTAGTTACACAGAAAGTCTTCTATGTAAAATTGAAAAGTGTGTTGTTTCAGGTTTTTTTTAGATATTAACAGATACAGCTTTATATGGATATTTTTGCATATTTAAATTACTTTTAAGTAATATTGTTAATGATAGAGTATTTTTTCTCATGTATTAGTACCAATCAAAAGAAGAAAACAGTGCCTTTCACTCTTCCTGAAATTTAGAGTTTTCAAGCCCAAAGTCTACCTTTCAAATGGGAGACTCTTTACTTTGTCTAATTCTTATATGTAAGCAAAGCGCAATGAAAATGCATTGGATTTTTTGTAGTAAGTATTGTAGCATTCTTGTAAGCACTCATTTCTTAGCCTTACAAGATATGCTTGGGAGAATGAAACCATTTGGAGCAGGTAGCTCAAAAAAAATGGTGTCAGGAAAAGGACTAAAATGAAGATTATAGATTTTGGATACAAAAACGTACTAAAGCAGATAAAGCCCGAGAAACCTCACACAAACTGGCCTGCTACTGCAAGAAGTAGTCACACTGTAATCTGTTAAAAATGAGTGTTTTAGGTCACGTCAAGAATCACTGGAACAGATATCAGTAAAAACAGATTTAACATAAAAGCAACAGCATGACAAAGTTCATTGGCAAGATTCACTCTACTACATCCTATATGGTTAAGGCACACCAAGAAAAAGCAACAAAAATCCAGTCAATCAAACCAAAGCAAACCAAGAATTATCTCTGTGTTTGTGTGTGTATGTGATAAAAGGATAGAAAGGGGAAGCATAAAAAGGAATATGGCCTAAATATTTAACACTAAAACCCAGTATTGTTTAACTTACGACTTAAACTGAATGTAACATTTTAGCAAAGGATTCATATAGGCTTTACTATATCACAACAGTAGCTTATTTACAGGCCTATCTTAGATATCTAATGTACTTAAAAATCTAAGAGAGACAAATTCCTCCCATATTAGATCTAGCACATGCACACAGACATAAGGAGTCAGTGCAGGGTACCTATGAAAATTTCCCTTAAAAGGGGAGTCCTTACTTCAGATGCCTATGCATCGAAGACAAAGGACTGAGTCCTGAGAAGTGGGGGTATTGGCACAGGATTAATTGTCATCTGGTGATCCTCTGAGCATGGCAAACTTGGGAGTGCATTGGCTCTGAGAAGAATCCCACTCAGAGGGAGGTGGCTGGTCACAGCCTGCTGTGCTGCAGGAGAGCTCAAAGGGTCTTATTTTGGACTGATGTTTATAGGGCCGCAAGAGAGGGGTTTTACTTATAGCAATGTTTCACCCTTGCCACATTTTGGATTGGCAGCTTATGAAAGTATGAGAACAAGGATGGTATGACATTCAGGCAAAAATATAGTTTCAAAGGCTGTTCATAAAAATAAGGGAAAAAAAAAGCAGAAGCTCGTTAGGTAGCATGAGTTCCTCGGAGCAGTGTTTCTAAGAAGTTCAAGAGAAGCAGAGACCAGCTGCTGTTTATCAAGGCCAAAACCTAACAAGTATTTTTCAGATCATAGTGTGACCTGAAAAAGGCAGGGGAGTAGGAATGCAACAGCACATAACTCCACAGAATTCTCAGATTAACACCTTTTGCACTGCTGTGGGAGACCAGGTTTTCACAACCCTCCAAGAGGCTGAGCTGCCTGTGCTCATGGCCTACCCTGACACAGTGCTGACATCCAATGTTGTAATCAGAGCACTGCAGACAGCAGTGGGAGCAGCTTTGCCTGCCCCTTTTTCTCCTAACAGCTATGCTTAAGTTCAGGCCCTGCTGGTCTATCATGCCTGTGCTTGGCCATTTACCTCATTGGTCCTCACCCTGATGCATCAACTTTATTTTGGACCTGTCCAACTAGCTTTATTTTGGACCTGAATCCCCTCTGTGGACTTGTCTGGAAATCACTGATCTGTGGCTAACCCATGGTACCATCACTGCTCTGTTGTCTTTGCTTCAGAGCCAGGGCTGGATCTGCAAGTTACAAGGCTGTTCTTTCCTCATATCTCACCTTCCAATGACTGTCAGACCAGTCTTGCTGCTGTTGGATGTGCAGTGTCTGATACCATGAGCTGCAATTCAATTGACAATTCACTGCTCATTATTGTTGGCATCTGTGATTGACAAGTAATAGACCAATTGAGCTCTATTTCTCAGAGAAGAGATATTTTGGTACAATGTTGGTAATAAAGGTCTTTAGATGTCTTTCCATCAATGACACTTTTAGGAATACATAAGGAAAACCTCTCATACACATCACATTGTATATTTTTAGCTCCCTATGGCAGCAATCATATGAAGATGGGCTATACACTGTTTTATTTTGCTTTTCTTCGCCATCAGAGCAAATATCATATCCACACTTTGAAATTGGCCTGCTGATAAATGTGTCACTTTTCATTGCTGGAATCTCATTGCTGGTTTCAGCTGGAATACTGCACTGACCTTACCTTCCTGGGATTGCATTTCTGATAGCTATAATCAGATATACTTGGATAAAAGAAAGTAAGTAGAATATTTAATTTTATGAGTATGCAGATAGGCCTGCATGCTGCATTTTTGCTTACTGAAATAAATTTTTAAGAGGATTTCATCTGGGCTTTGTTATTTATCAAGAGTAACCAGAAGAACTTTCATGTTTTGGCTTTTCTTTGTTAGAAGAAAACATGTCCTTAACCATGTCCTTCACTAGTAAAACTCATGGCATTTGAGTAAATGGATACTAAGCTGTATGCCTGGGTAGTTAAAAAGTGCTGTGCCCACCCTCTTGACATGCTAGATTCTGTTTGCTATGAAATATTATGAATTATAAATATTATTTAGGATCTCACAGCTGTGGACTATTATATAAGCTGAGAATGCTTACATAGTTTTCAATATCAAATTGACCCTGTCAGCTTTTAGCTTTTCCATCATAGATTACTAGTAAGGTGGATTTTTTACTATATATTTTTCTTCTGGTATATTTATTTTTTGCTATTAATAAACTATATATATATGTACCTACCGTGTTCAATGGTCAGATAGCATAGGGAGAAAAAACATGGTTAGAACAAATTTCATCTAAAAAAACAGTTTTGAATTTTCCCAAGTAATTCGCCTTTGACTGAATTTACTGTTATGAAACAGCTAGTAACAGGCAAATAGCTACATTTCCTTAGGATACTAATGCTTTGAAAGTAACTATCATCTTCTATGGTTTATTCTGTAGTATAACACCTGCTCAGCTCCTAGAGCAGGTACTATTGTACCAAGATCCTGCTGATATTTATCTTTCTTTGCTGTGTTTTTTTTTTTTTAACTTCATTTAAAAGGATTTAGGGTAGAAGAGATATCTGATGAAATTATAATCATTATGTAATTTTTCTTTCTCTTACATGTCTGAAATCTTTGTTGGGCAGCTGCCCAGATGCAAACAAGCAAGCAAAAAACAATCATCTTCATTATGTTGAAAATAAATATTTTTTAATTTAAGTAATAATTCCAAAAAGGCAGAACTATATGAATGAAGCAAATTATTTACTTACCATAATGCCTTATTTCCAATGATCCAGCAAAGCCGTTTAATACAGCAGCATGAGAAGTTAGGACTAAATATTAACCTTAACAAATAGTGTCCACAGCTGGGAAACCAACAACAACTTTTACTCTTTTTTTTTTTTCTCAGAAGTGATATCTCAAGTTTATTGCAAAAATAACATTTGTCATGTCTTATCATGTTTGTTTAGATTGTATCAGCTAGAACCCAAGCGGGAAAGAGTCATTGCATGGGCATTTTTCTGGATTAAAAAAAAAGAAAAGAAATAACTCTCTTCAGGCTGAATTGATTCTTTGTGCTACATGTAGGTCTCTGATTGTCCCTGCAGTGACTGAGGAGTTTTTCAAAGACAATCCCTCACCTCTTCAGGTCACTGAAGCTCAGCTACACACACACAAAAAAAAAAGAGAAAAAGAAAAAAGTACTTTGTACTTTAGTCAGTATTGTGACTTTGTATGACCAGCTCAACCTTCAAAACAGTAATGTTAGTGTAAGGTAAAGTGGCATTACTCTCCATTAAGTGTGTATGTGTAGTGTCTGGAAGTTCCAGAGAATTGATAGCATGGTTGCTACCAAAAACTTTTTAAAGGTAAAATCACAGATCTAGTAGTTATTGCAAACTATTGCAAACGACTTGTTTTTTTTTCATATTCTGGTGCTCATACAGAATTCCATAAGAATGGCAAAATGGAGTACTTTATTAGTAGCAAAAGGATTATCCAATATTGTCAGTATTTTGGTAGGAAACTTTTGGGCATGTCTTTTAAAATTGGATCTCATGGTTTTTCTCACTGCAAAACATGCAAGAACTTCAAAGGTGAGTTTGCTTTAGTGAGGATTACTAAATATTTAACTCCTGAAAAGAAAATATAAACTGTATATAGTTTAATCTGCAATATTTTTTTTTCTTTCTAAGGCTCAGAAAAGGGAAATGACATTGGTACTATCAGTGCTATAGGCTAAGTCCCATTTCTGTTACCTAGGCAATATGGGAAAGCAGAGAAATAACTTCTATACTAAATTTCTCATGTTATGAGAAATGAGAAATATCTGCAACATCATTTAAATTTAATTACCATCATACTAAGATTTGTGCATATATTTAAGGGGGCAACAGATGAAGTAAGTATATTTCAGTTTAACAAATTCAAGTCTTACACTGTATTTGTAACATGATTTCTGCAAAGAATTTAGTTTGTAAATATCTTAGTTATGTTCGACAGCAAGTGAAGAAAGACATACAAGCTATACCGTGAATAAAAACCCAACAATTAAAATGTACTCCTATTAATCTGTTTTCTACAGAATCAGGTACATGATGCTTTTCCACACAGAAAAGAAAAAAAAAATTATGGAAATCTGAGGGAAAGAGACAAATATTATTTTTAAATATTATATGACCAGGTCTCCAAAACACTTCATTAGAACTACATGAAGGTTATTATAAATGCATTTGTCGAAGAGGCAGCTTATACTTAATGAAATGTTTAAATACAGATATTGGCAGAGAGTCACTCATTGTTTGGCTGCTTTTATGAGAAAAGCTCTTGAAAAATCTCCTTAAATTCCCATGGCTTCTGACTACACTTATAAGATGCACTCACGCTTGCAGATATTTAGTGGTTTAAGTGGAAAAGTGGGAGACAAGCCTGAATCTTATTCCTTATTTAATCTGAACCAGGAGCTGACAGCAACCTTTTACATATATCCTTGTGAGAAGCAAGCAGTGAAGCCTAAAGTTCTTTTAGCTTCTAGTGACAGCTTTTCTGGTATGTCTTCACAATGCTCCTCATGCTGAGTTAACACATAGCTTGACAAAAGATCTACAGCTTGAATGTGATGTTTTAAGTCTTGTTGGTACAGTTCCCTATTTGTCAACTGAATAGTGCAACATTTGCTGAAATTTATTATTCTGTTGTCCAGAACTGCTACAGACTAGTTCAAATGCTGGTATTTCCTTCGAGATGCTAACAGAATGGTGGCAGTTTTTATTACTATCCCAAAAGAAAACAGAAGTGGTACAGGCGTGCAAATTAATTAAGATTTTCCTTCTGATTACTTGCAATTATAAGCTGCAAACCTTTCTGTACTCTAGCAACTTAAAGACATGAAAGAAACTGGAAACAGAGAAAATGAAATTGCAGAATCATAGAAATACACAAAAAATACCCAAACCTGTATTTCTTTTTGCATGTGAGATTACCACACTGTGAGGTCAAATAAAAAAATGTGGTATGGTTCAGCCAAAATAATTGTAAATAAAATATCTAATTATTGATAAATAAACCAGATACAATGCTTTCACATTCTGTCCAATTATTTTACCTTTCTAATAGTTTTGGCAATTTTTCTCCTCTTTCTCTTAAAGAACAAACTTGAACCCAACCTTTTTTTATGCTATTCTGTCATTCTGCATTTTTCATTTCCTGGTCTTTTAACAATAGTCAATTAATAGAATATTGTTGTCTTAGGTTACAATTTAAGATGCAACCCAAAGTATGTATCCTAATACCATCTGTTAAAAACAAGTGGGGCAGTGTTCTTTATCTCTTCCATGACCCATCACTCATAACTCCCTCCAGGAGGGTATCTTCTCTTAATGGGCCATTGAGTCTCACTGCATGACTGATGGAATTACATCACCCCATTTTGAGATGCTCCACCCAGGGGGAGGAGCCAGGCATTCCCACCTTCTTATGATCTGAGTTTAAACACCACAAGTGGCCTTATCCACTGAATTCCCAGAGGGTAAGAGCTACATAACCACCACAAGAAGACCAGAGCCTTCTACAGGATCACTGCTTTAACAGAACTACATCTATAATTTCAACAGAACTACAGTCACCATTTAATCAGACTGCTACTACCACCCTGACCATCAGGGTGTCAGATTGTATTCTGTCAGTGTTCATATATATATATATATTATATA
>VWYI01007576.1:6027-73927 GCA_013399455.1 Anthoscopus minutus | reverse complement strand
AACTTTGCAATCAGGAGCCTCGGTATTTCTCTGCTCATTTCTGAGACCACTTTCACAGACCATTAACTTAAAATCCAGTAATTGCATTTAAAGTTTATTGACTCATGGACTCATGGTGGAGGGCTGATTCTGTGCAGATATCCTGGATCTGAACCTGTCAGCTTTTTCTGACAGATATTGATTGAAAGGCCATTTTGAATTGTCTTCTAGGCAACATCTGTGAGACAGCATCATTTGAAACGCTCTAAGGTGAAACCAGGAGCCTGAGATATTTCAGTCTCAAGACGGCTTGCCATGGTTCTCCAGCTCACAAAGAGATGCTAATACATGCTCCCTTTATGAGTAAAGGGGTTGAGTGAAACATAAATTTAAAGAGATAATTTCTCCTGGTGTCTAATTAATTGCCTTTTACATAGTGAGATAGTGATGGGACATGGGAGAACTATTTTAAAAGAAAGGAAAAGTTATTTATTTCCTAATAGATTAGCTACTAGGAAAAAAAAAATTTACCCAGAG
This sequence comes from Anthoscopus minutus, assembly GCA_013399455.1. Classification (NCBI taxonomy): domain Eukaryota; kingdom Metazoa; phylum Chordata; class Aves; order Passeriformes; family Paridae; genus Anthoscopus; species Anthoscopus minutus. Next base: position 73,411 of record VWYI01007576.1, on the reverse strand, counting down.
GGTGGTGAGGCACTGGCACAGGTTGTCCAGAGAAGCTGTAGATGCCTCATCCCTGGAAGTGTTCCAAGGCAGGTTGGATGGTACCTTGAGCAACCTGCTCTAGTGGAAGTTGTCCCTGCCCATGGCAGGGAAGTTGGAACCAGGTGATCTTTAAGGACCCCTCCAATCCAAAGCATTCTGTGATTCTGTGATTTCAGAGAAACACTTTAGGGAGAATTGTAAGTGTAAGAGGATCAAAGCAGACCTACACAGTGATGCTAGAGAACAAAATACCTTACAGAGGGCAAAGAAAATAAAACATACACACTCATTAGAGTTTCTTTTCTCCAAAAGGCATTGACAATGCTGCTATATTTACATCAATGTAGCCAAAAGTATGGCAAGAAGGGGTATTGGTGAGACCCCACTTCTTCATATCATATTTTTTTTAAAAAAAAGAGGATTATTGAGTGACATACCACAGAGATTGCTGAGAGCAATTCAAAATGGAGTCAAAACCATCCCTGACTGGTGCTTCAGGTGATGTCTAGACCATAACAAGGCATCAAAGCCATTGGCTGAAAAACCTGATTATTGCCAACAGCCTAGAATAGCAATGATGTTGTTCAAGACAACTATATTTCTTGCCTCCTGCCAGGAATAAAGTGTGTGTCATTTGATGGTGAGGGACTTTTCCTCTGACTCAATGCCTGAAGTAAAATCTTCAGTGATCAAAATCGCCAACTTACAATCCCTCAGTCCAAGAACAGTGCCCTCACACCTGTCCTCTGTGGTTTTTTGGGCTGTGCTTGGGCTTGTGGTGAATGTTACAGATCCCAAATCAGCTCTGTGGACCATCTCCAAAGAGAAGACCCTCAGTCTAGACCCAAAAGATAGAAAGTTGGAGGGAGCTTCTCATGTCCACCAAGCAATCCTACTCCCAAAGCCTTTGGAGAAATAGATGTGACTGCATGGTTGAGGTACATGCATATATTATTATTTTAAATTATATATATGCGTATGTGCATACATATATGTATATATATATAAATATGCATACATATATGTATGTATATTTTGGAAGCAAATCAGCCCTGAAGAAGCTGGTGCAAGGCTTTGTCAGTACCAGAGGCCCTATAGCAAAAATGTGCAATGCACATGGGCTTTCACTGCAGTGAATGAGAATATGTGCAACTGTGAGGACATACATGGGACTGTCTACTTAGGGCTGTGCTCATTGAACAAGTTCTTGGAAGCAGCCGAAAAAAACCACACTGACATGACCATGGGAGAGCTGCTTCTCCTCCACAGGCCATTCTTCCCACTGCCCCAGAAGTCCCCTATGACTGGTGAAAGCAATTTGCACAATGAACACGCTGCATGTACATGGCATACAGGTATCATTGATTATACATCCATCAGTCAGTCCTGGTTCTTCTGAATGCCTTATTTCTTCATCTCTAAAATGGGCTTGATAATAACAAGCTTTGGGTTTTGTTTGTTTTTTCTTTTTCAAGGAACATGGAAAGCCACAGCTCAGAAGTCCTTCATATAATAGATAGGAGCTATAAGCAGTGTCTTCATGGCTCCAGTCAATAATAAAGTGGAAATAAATTGCTTAGCTAGAAAGTATTATGAATAGTTTTATGAACACTTGCAAAGTGCTTTGAGGCACTAACATGGACAGTGGAAACAAATATTGTATAAACATGCTGTTATTAAATGACTGCTCATCTCTGGGAAATGGCATGGGAGCGGTTTTTCCACATTTGTCGTGACTCAGTAATTCCAGGTAAAACACACGCATTTCACAAGTTAAAAAAAGAGAAAACTCTTAACTGTCAGCTCTGTCAACACATCTGAGGAGTCAAAAGCCTAGCCATGTTTTTCCTGGCTTGTTGATTAACACCACTAGCAGTGGTGTTACAGGGGAAATGCTCCTTGCCATTGCTTGCCATCCTATTCCACAGGATTTCACCTGAGGATATGAGTATTCTGCCTCTAGGTGAAGGGCTGAGACACTGTTAGTCATTGCTTATTTAACAGTGCTTCTGACAGACAATGAATCCAAAAGCTTTCAGCTCTTCCCTCCTTATTCAGTTCTGGCTCAGCAGAGTTTCTACATGTAAAACTGTCAAATATTTCTTTTGATAAATAAAGGAAGCAGTAACTAATTCACATTGAGGATAAGTACGTTGGGTGAGAAACACTGCTTTCACACAGTCACTCTGAAGAATGCAATTTGAGGTACTAAATTACACAATTATTTTTTGTCAAAATGCTGACAATTATTCATCTTGTCCCTGCCCTAACAACCCATCAAAATGTCAGTTCTTTTTCAGTGCAGCAGTGATATTTAACACAGGTAATTGTGCCCCTTCAAATGCAAAGCAGTCAAGTTTTGTAAAGCATGATGCATGAAGCAGTTTTACCAGCTGTTTTCCTGAGCTAGACTGATACGTTGTGATCCTGGTGCAGGACTTCTGGTGGTTTCATGAAAAGCATTGGAGGCAAAAACATTGTTGTATTGTATTTCTCCTGTGTTTGGATGCTGGCCCATGTGGGCTCCAACACCCCCAGAAGCAAGCTGAAGCTGGCCTTGTGGCCATTGACAAGGCTCTGAATATGGCTTATGGAAAAGTTCCATTTAGTTTTACACTTGCAATAACATTGTGCCTTGTGTGTTGTTTTTTTGTTAGCTGAAAAGCATATGTTTTGGCTTTTCCCATCAACGTAGGAGAGAGGGCTTGTATTTTAAGTCATGGGACAGAAAAGGAATAACAAAGTCAAGGCTTTCTTTCCAAGCTGCTGCACCTACGCAACATTTTTCAAGCTCCTTTGCTAATTTGCATAATTGCTTTTTGCTATTTTTTACTCACTTCTGCTAATTATCATCACTCAATTTTTGCACAGAATTAACAGCTTATGAGGACATTTTCATAGCACAGAAGCAAATTTCTCTATGAGGGTATGCAATTATTGAATTCTAGCGAAAAAGTGCTGACATGCATAGAATGCATCAAACATATTACCCTCTTCACTGGTCCATAGAAAATCTAATAAAATCAAGAGGCACAGAAAACTTTGCAAGGTGTTCTGATAATGGAAGACTGGGTTTCATAGTTAATGTGGATTTATTAAAGCTAGTTGATTACCTATTAATTGATTAAAACAAACTCATGTCCGATTTTACATTAGTGGCCGACAGCCATCACTCTTCAGACCTCACCAATTGTTGCACAAAAAGCAGAAATTTGCTCTGATGAGATCAGGTGTGGAGCAAAAACCTACTCAAACTAGTAAAGGTATAAAGAACTGGCACTGAGTATAAATACCATCTTGTTACATGCTGTACTTAAGGTAATGTCCATCCAATAAGTATTAAAAATATCAAAAATGTACCCTTTTTTCCTAATACCAACTTCACAGTTTTTGAAAATATGATCACTCTAAAATTGAGTAGCTATAGATTTTACTAGCAGACCCATCAGCATCCATCTCTCATTACGCCGATTTCTACTACAATTGGAAAAACAAGCTGATGATGAATGCTGAAACGTAAATAATTCTTGGCAAAATGATAACAAAACCCAGAAGATGTCTAATAGATCTAATTGTGGAAGTATACTTATTTGACAGTCAAGTAAACTGTTGATGTGAAAGGAAGGACTTTTAAGCATGAACTGATTGCATGATTCCATTTTATTTAGTTAATGAGAACCAAAATTTTTTTAAATTCCTGTAAGCCAGTGCTGGTGTATTAATACATGCTACAACCCAGCCTGCCTTTTTGAAACCACTTTGGGTGACTGCTCGATTTTCTGAATGTCTCCAGAGGTACTTTCCTCTTTTTGGTGACTATAGGGAGAATGTTAAAACGCTGTTATGAAAGAATATTTCATCAAGCAAGTCAAATTTAGATTCCCTGCTAAGCTGGGCTGAATAGATCCCACCTAAATATATAAACTGAACATTAAAAAAAAAGATGTTTACTCATGTAAATTTACTCTGGGTGCTATGCTGAGTGAACATTCCCACCTGAAAGCTAGCTCTGGTGACTCTTGTAGCTTGTGTGAGGTCCTTAGAGACTGAAGCTCTGCCAGATGATACTCTGAGCTGGGGGACTGTCCCTCCACAAAGTTGACAGTTTCATAACATCCATTTTCATAGAGTGGATTTATACCTGAGGAGAAGAAGGTTATATTTCAGAATGGGAACACTACATTAGTCAACTTTGCCTTCGATTCTGTGGATGGGAGATACCCATGCTGGTTATTGCAGGCAGGACAACAATGAAATGAGCCATGGGGACAGTCCAGCTCACAGCAGACACCCTGGCTGGATCTGGCTGCCTCTGGGAGCTCAGGAGCATGGGCTCACTATGCCTCACAAGGGGACTTGGTGCCCACTCTTCAGGCAAATCAGTTCAGAAATCATGAGCTGGCCTTCTCCTAATCTACCACTGAAGAGATTGAAGGTGTTAAAGGCGTCATCACATTCAACAGAGCAGACACTGGAATAGTGGAAGAGATATAGTGCTTCTTTTACTTAGCAGCAAGAAACTTTTTTTGGAGAAACCATCCATTTGCAGAACAATTTGCACTTGAAGTTTTATCCCCAGTGAGTATTCTTGATTTTTGTTCACAGGCTGCATGTAGATAATACCACTCTCTTAGTGACACACCATACTACACGCAGAGGAGTCAGACACAGCGGTGATTATTTTGTGGACAGTCCCTTGTTTCTCTTGGAAACATTTCAGGGATGAAGTAACAGTAACCACACCGAAAAAAAAGTCAAACAGTACAGTATTATGGCAACTGATTACATCTTGTTCAAAAAAACATTAAGGGTCCTGCTCTTTTTTTTTTTTTTCCTTTAAACTTGAACATATTTTTTTTCCCTTTCCTGCTGGGATTCATGTTTGAAGCAAAATAGCTAAATTAACTGTTCAATACTGTTCCCAGAGGAGATCCAAACCGTAGGAAACACACTGATTTCAAGGCCGCTAGTCAAGTAGTGCATTTGACAGTGAAATTAAAGATGGCCCTGGGGATTCCTTTTGTGGTCATACAGATGAGTAGGGTAAATTTCAGTATACAATACATAATGTTCAGAGCAGGATGATCACAAAGGTGGTATTTAAGGCAAATTAATGGTCAAGCAAGTGAAAAAAAAGATTTTCATGATCATGCAATGATCACTTATCACTCCTATAACTTCACAGATTGTTCTGATTCCTAAACAAAGCACTTTAGGGTATCCCAGAACTTAAATTGCACCAATAATGAAATCATTCTTGGAAACAGACTCACAAATATTAAGCTCAAGGCTAGCTACCATGTTCTACCACAAATTATCTGCCCTTAAGTACATATTTGCTTCTAAACTCCTGGAACTTATAACCAATATATAAATAAGCATGTACCCTAAAACTATTTGGTCTGGAAAAGGAAAAGCTCTAATTTAGAACACAACATGAAGGATGCACTTCTGGAAGCTACATTTCTTTAAAATCAGGATAGTCTTGGTTAAATGCTTCCTCTGACTGTAAGGCATTATGGCATGAATCAAGAATCCATTTTTTAACAGAGCAAATCAAACCAGAATGCAAATAGAGTTATCTGTGCTGGAAACCATAAACTCTGGGATGATTGATTGTGAAGCACCGGTGTCACGAGCTGGCACTGATTGTGCTTTGCTTCATTTTCTGGAAGGGGTGAAGGTACAGTTTTATGTCAGGAGTACTGTCTAAACTCCAGCTGGTGTGTACATAGCTCTTGGTATGAGTCTAGACTCAGAAGCAGTCACAGCCTCCTACCCAGACTGGCTGAGAATATGTTATTTATTTGAGCCACTGCCACAGGGATGAACAGCCACCACCCACTTCTCCCCATCTGATAATGCTTGGGCATCACCAGATCAAGCCACAGCTTGTATCCTCATTCCTATCATGAAGCATGATGAAAAGGAAGAGGAGAGGGAGAAAGAAAGGGAAAGGGAGAGGGAAGGGGAAAGGGAAAGGGAAAGGGACAGGGAAAGGGAAAGGGAAAGGGAAAGGGAAAGGGAAAAAAAGAGGCATGATAGAACAAGAAACAATATAAAAACTAGAAATAGCTATACTTCTAGGTAACCCCTTCAGGTAAACATTAAAAAAATAATAAATTATTTGAATACTTTCTGTCATCTATGTTTAAATCAAATCTCACTTAGAGCAGCAGATTTCTGTATTTCTAATATTTTGCTACAGGGCTTCCACTAAACCAAGGGATGCCTTCCAGTAGACCCCTCACTCTGCCACAAATTGCATAACAACACAAGCAAACATAAATAATGCATCTGGAAATACATGACATATTTAAAACCTGCAATCAAAGAGAGCCCAGTGGAGAGCAAAGAACACTGGTACAGGCTCTAAGGCACTTATATAGCATGGACCCTTTGCCCCTGAATACAATCTGCCTGATAGATGCTGGAAAACCTCACCGGGCCAGCCCTTCATTCCTGATTGCCTTCGGCACGGCTCCAGGTTTAACCATGCTGGCTTCAGCCAGATAGATTACTGAGGGAATGAGGGAAGATGGATACATTCACCCACTGGTCTGAAGGCCAAAAACATCTGCTGGAGTCATGGAGTTGTTGGTTGGCTGAGTTCACATAAAGGAAGCCCCGCTGGGAGTCAGTACCCAGCTCTTGTGAGTTTTGAGGGCTGTCCTCGGAGACCGCAGCGTTTTGCTACCTAGGGGCAGCAGAATGTCAAACTGACCAAGAAATCTTGCAGCCTATTAGCACAGCATGACACAGCCAAAATGCTCTTTGTCAATATCAAATAGATATTAAAACTGGGAGGGATTTTTTAAAAGAATCCTTGAGTCTGCACACAACCCAAAGGCTGAGCTCACTCTACTAAATTAAAGGTTTCAGATGTGCAAAGGTTTGTAGTGCATCCATTTGGGGAGATGTGAATGTGGCACCAAAATGATGGGCAGCTGCACAAGTGCTGAAGACAGTTAAAATGTAGCAGCTTTTCTTTTTGTGTAACGGGACCCAAACAGAATTAATATCGAGTTTAAACAGGAGAGTCATTTCTCTGTTAGGAAATTTTCAGAGGAAGTTTCTTATCCCTGATGCTTAGTAAATATTCCAAGTGGTGGTGTCTGGCAGCCGTGTTATGTCAGATTCATTCATGCAATTTGCTTCCCCATGTTTTGGAATCAATGGATGTTATTGAAGTAACCCACTGATCCACAACATTCTGGATTAAATAAATCATAGAAACACCTTAATCTTCAACTCCTACATAAGATTCATCTTAAAAATCCATATGTTGAATAAGTAAATTAATAATCCAAAACTGTATACTGTGACCCTGTATCAGACTTTACAACCGAATTTTGCCACTCTCTGATGACTAAGGAGTTGCAATAAGTGTTGTCCTTGTGGTATAAATACAATTTCCTAGCAGTCTGCTGTGTCTGAGTCATCCCAAACACTAAAGGAATAAAAAGTCTCTCCGTTTTTGCTTCTCATATCTGAGCAGGAGGCATGGAACGTTTTAAAGACCATTCCCTGGTTCAAAGCCCATTGAAATCAGTAGGAGCCTTTCTGCTGAATTACTTAGTTTTGGATCAGAGCCACCACTCTTTTAATACATTAAACAGTGAAGTTTAAAAGTTTCCTCCTTCAATTACTCATCTCAAAGTATGAAGATGTTTTATAAGAGTTGTCTTTATAATTGGGGATTGCAAATCCCATTAACCTGGTCACTGAGGGAAATACATATACAGATACGAGGTAAGAGCCCGATCCTTTACAAATACTAACTCATTTCTAACTGAAAGTTATGCCTTTGGCACTCATACAGCTGTTGCAGGTGGGAGTTAATGCAGGAATTAAATGTGCATTTTAGACGTACATGCTAGAATCTTTTGAAGAGCAACACCACTCTGTAGCATGACAGATTTGCTACTATATATTAAAACTGCTATTTCCTGCCAGTTATTTTCTTTCCTAGTCAGTTTATTAGTTATAGATCACAAGCCATAGAAATGCCAAACCTATTTTTCCTGGGGTTTACACTTCACTGGCTGTGAAGCATTGGGAAATCTTCAAGCGTATCTTGTGATTCAAACTTGAGCCCCTTAGCAAAGGGACTGAAAAGCAGGAGCTCAGAGGTTTGGACTATCATCAAACACACTCTCTGCACCTGAATTTCTGCTTCTGTAAAAATTGAACCTCTTCTGACTAAGACAGAAATAAAAGTTGTGTTAAATGTTCTGTGAGGTCTCTTAAATGTTGTTTACAGAAAATAATTCCTGATTAAAAGGCAGAACTTTATTTCATGTGTTACATTAAAGGTCAGACTGGATTAGAAGGGAGCTTTGTTCACAGACATGTTCCCATCAAAACTTCACTCTCATGCTATGACATAGGCAGCAAGACTCATTTTCCCAGACTTTTAGAAGAATGGGGGTTAATTCCTATTACACATTCATTTAATGGGGGAGGGAGAAGACAGGAGATATGATCTGTCCTTTGGAAATTAACTATGTGGTTCAAAAATATGTGGAGAAACAATCCTATTTTAGTGAAGTACTGGATAAATATTTAAACATTGAAATACTAATTCCACAGCATTTTTTAAATTACTATCCATCCTATTTCTGTAAAATGTCTCCTAAGAATTATAGTGTTGAATCCTGAAATATTTATTGAAGCAACACTATGTTTTCCCTGGGTAACAACTCAGTAATGACTTCAGCATATAATTCGTATTATTTAAGTCATATGCAGCATCCATATTTTAAGCAGTATGTCAGCTCCTTTAAATTGTATCAACACTGTGTTGTATAAGCTTGTGGCAGGAATAGAAGCAGCTTTTGTTTGAAGCTACTATTTAAATTTTCACCAGAAAAAGAGAAGGTAGTAATTTATCCATGGAAATAAGATGTTTCTGAATATTACAAAATAACCATTATTTATGGTTAACTGCATCCAGAACCTTTTCTAAACTTGATGTGAACTTCTACAGTCCTTCCAAAGAATGTTTTTAGTCAATCCTGTATGACATCTATAGCCATAATCTGGGGAAAGTAGGGTAACTGGATACCAGTATTTAGTAGCAGTAGAATCTACTCTGTCTCTCGCTATTTATCTATTATGTTTATAATGCCAAAGTAGCCAATGAGTACAATAAAGCCCTGATTGCATTCTTCAGAAATGGGCCTTTTAAATTGTAATGCTGAACTGCCAAGCTTACAGGCAGACAGATAAAGAATCAAATGAATATTAAAGAAGAGCTTTATTATATTGTGATTACAATGTGATGTAAGAAACTCTATGCAATTCAAAAGAATGAAAAAAGTTACTATCAATATTGCTTTTTCTTTTGTTGAAAGAAAATAGGCTGTATTTTTTTCTATCAAAAGCAAAGTAAAAATCTTATTTAGTTCAGGATTTAGCTCAGGATCTGAGCACAAATTAACGGATTTTTAGGTCTATGAAGATTTGTGGTGGCACTACTCATGACATTCTCATCTGTCAATAGGAATAGACATTATTTTCACTGTGTGCATGTGTGTTATTTTTCTGGGTCTAGTTTAACAAAAAAAAAATCCAGATGCTTTTGAGAGGTAAAAGTCAAAGGTATGAAAAAAGATAATGTTCCTGAAAAAAATAAAAAAGACCCAGGGTGGTTACATCAGGCTTTCATTTTTAACATGACCATGATTTCATCACTCTGTGGTTGGCTAGACAGATTACTAACATTTTTGGTAATTAACACTTTTTTTGTCACTTTGTGGAATTGTTTGCAAATCTATATTTACATAATTGCTTCTCCAAACTGCAACAGAATCTGGCACAGGCATGCGTCACGGAAGGAGCTGGTTTTAGACCCACTCATTGTCCGACCTCTCCGATTGTAACACATACAAGGTTTTACCTTCATCATCCTAATTAGCTGGCCTATGTTGTGTTGAGGTCTTTTACAAGCTTGGAAAGAAATAGCCTCTGTTTCCTGGTAACCAATCTTTAACTTTAGAACTGTCACAGACATTGCAAAAGAGATTTAATTTTGAGCTGCAAAATAACATTCATATAGATATTTATCTTATTTATCTGTTTTCTATAGTGACTCAAGAGTTAACCTGTGTGTAAACTATGCAATGTCAACAGATCAAGCCAACACCTTGGTGTCCTGGTCCTACTGCAATCTGCCTGTGTGGTATTAAATCAAGGATCAAGGCATTACTAGGGTGCTCAGTTTAACTCTTATTCAAACAATGACTGCATTTTTATTCAAAGAGATACCCTCAGCAGTGAGGCACCACATATTTATGGCACTGAGCTTCAGCCCTCTCAAGGCCTGGAGACAAGTGCTGTGAAGCTCTGGACCCCATGGTGAGAGCACCAACAAAGAAAATACATCCTTTGGACAATCAGCGTTATCTTGTCTCAGAAATTGCCTGTAGAGTCTCCTATTATGGATGTGAGCTTTTCATGTTTCTATTCTAAAGTCTATTGTGAATGTTGAAATCATGTCCTTCTTTCAGTCCTAATGCTTTCTGTAAGGCAGCTACAGAAAGGAAATTTCAGGCTGTGCCTACTCCTTTCTATGTGAGCAGCATATTAAACTGTGAGAGAACAAGGACAGCAGGGAATAAAAAAACAGCATTGTAAGAAGGAAAAAATAAATATGCTTTTGGTTTTGGCAGTAAATTTAACCCACCTTTTTGAGCTCTCATTGATGGGTCTGCCATGTCTCTAATCATATCTCAGTCTTACACAAAGTCTAGCACTGTCCACCACACAAACAGAAGATGCATTAATCCCAATTATTACTGATAGATAATGATAGAGTGATACATTTTGTGTTCTTTTTTTTATAGCTGCTTGACAAGGAAAAAAGTTCCTTTACTTAAGGCACTTTTTAAAGCTTGGAAAGAAAAACTCCAAATCCCCAGGGCAAAGGAAGATGTTTACAGGCGTTCCAGTGCCTTAACAACTCATCACCCTTTCCACACCCCTCTTACATACCATTTTATGGCACCTCTGGCATATCTGAAACAACCACAAATTATCAGACTCTCTGCTGCATTCCTCTCACCATGTGAAAAACCATATAGGATGCAACTGGCCATATGGCAGATCAGGAAGCATATCAACATTTCCTCCATCCCCAGCTGCAGGCTCCTGGATGAAAGGCTGTTGAGGGGGGAAATTCCACATCTGTTTATTTGTTCAATGTCTTCACTTATGTCAGACGTACTGAGAAGTTTCTTAAACCACTTAAGCAAGAGTTATCCTGTTTCTCAATATGCAACTGGTATTGATGCAGATGTATCAGAGAAGTATCTTAAAACAACAAACTTAATAAAGAGTCATGTTCCAGTATAAATTAAAGAGCATCCTCTCTTTGGAGCTTTATCATTCCTCTGCTGCCTTTTTCTCTCTTGATCTATCTGGGAGAGAAAGACAGTAAAGATCAAGGAAAGAGACTTCTATTTTGAGGGACATGAATCAGCCATTCATTGAACATTTAATAAATGTGCATCAGGTAAAATAAAGTTCTAGCTTCCTTTTTGTAGTTGGTCACAATAAATTTCTGGCTTTACTGATGACTATATAGCCACTTGACATGGAAAATTGGGAATTAAAAAAAAAAAGAAGCCAATGGAAGACTAAACAGAAGAAACAACATTAGAAGATATCTGTAAATGTGAATTATCATCAAAGGCTCAGATCTGTCACCCACACACAGATATTTAGAGGCACCTGTACAGCCCTGCCTGGACTCCATCTCCTGGCCCACAACTCCTTCATAGTCTTCGTGTCCTACCCCTAAGTACACCTTGAATGTCTCAGACACCACACAGCATCTATGTTTAGGCAGCCCAATCCCTAAGCCACAAATGTTTGATACCCAGGTCCAGACTGTAGACACATAAATACACTTTCTAAATGTGGGTGTCTTCCTGTGATCCAGCTCCCATTATAGCAGGTGGAGACTAGTCCATAGGGCTAGAGGAGTGTGGAGAGCTGTTCTGCTCTCACTAAAGCAGACACCTGTGTCTGGCTGCTTGAGCAGCTGCCCTGACTCTGAGGACGGGGCTGACTAGCTCACTTTACCCACCCAGCAGCTGTGCATGGCTGGGAGATCAGTTCTTAGACCTAGGAAGAGTTCACAGCCAAGAACTAAATTCTGCTCTGAAAATCCAGTCATTTTTTGCGAGAAGCTCTTGGTGAGAAGGAAGGTTCCAGGCTGAAACCTTTATTCCATAAAGTCTCAGACCCCCAGAGAGGTCTCTGCAAGCATTGCCTGACAGATTATACCTGGTGGGCTTTGCAGTATGCCAAAGAAATAGAGGTAGAAGGGCTGTGATGACATGAAATGCCCATTAATACATCCTGCAGTGAATGACCCTCCAGTGAAAAAAGACAAAGGCAGCAGAGAGGAAGCACAACCTCCACAACCTTGGACAACACGGTGGTACAACAGCTCCAGGGGTCTTGGCTTCAGCTGCCATTAACAGAGGATTGCAGACCTGGCAGGGGTTATTAAAAGTATTATTTTAATCTACACAGAGAGAAAAGCTGCTAAAACCTGTTTTTCACTCAATGAATCTGTTCTCCAGAGTTCTTCAAAGGCATCACTGCTTTTCTTGGCATTCCACTGATTCTGGTGCAAGATATCATACCTGCAGGGTCCCTGTGAAAAAGTGTATTAGCATTATTAACACCAAGAAACGCCTCGGGCAAGATGCAACATGTTACAAATGCAAGTCATTACTGTGTTTTGCATATAACAGCCCTTCCAAAGGACCAGTTAAGATTTCTCTTCATTAATCTCCTACTGCTCTATGCCTAAGAGGGTCAGTTTTCAAGATCTCAGATACATTTAAAAGCCTCAGAAAATTAAGGGCTAACCCACGACCCAAAGTAAAAAATCAGCACTAACCGAGAGCTGATTCAAAACCATCACCTGTGCTCCCATTTTCAGAACAAGTACTCCAAGGAGCAGCAAGAAACATTGACAGTCAAGGACTGGGACAAAAAGGTGGAAAGAAAAAGAAAACATTTCCTGTTGTCCATGTCCTGCTGTATAGAGATTGAAGTATTGGGTGCTAAAAGATAGTCAGTGCCTACCATTAAATGTGCAAGGAGAACAAACATGGTAAATAGCTGGGGAGAATGGGGATTTTTTTTTCTTCTTTCACTTACTAGTTCACATGATTTATATGTCTGTGTAGCTACTTGAAGCTAGTGTGCATAGCGACATTCAGCACCTGCATATCAACAATAAATTAATTTCTAAAAGGCTTCCGCAAATCCTCTGAAACTCAACATGACAATATCTGGGAATAAAAAAAAAACAAAAAAAATCAACAAAACAAAAACAAACAAGAAAAGGAGAGGGAGGAAGATATTTCATTTTTTCCCTACTTACATATTTTATTGATTTTTTCAGCTACCCATTCTTGTGGACTCTATTGTGACAGACTTTGTCTTGTGAATACCTTCCTCTATTTTGATAAATTCAATACAATTTTCACCTAGCTTGACAGTATTCCTAATACCTATTTATTTAATTTTGTTTTCTTTTTAGAATTTTCTTTTATTGTTAAGGTAGCTTTAAATGGAAGGTTCATGACCTCTTTTTTAATGGGGAAAGAAAATTCTGGGGAGTTTCTATTGCATTTGAAAATGCCTTCAAAATATATCTCGCTTTTGAGAATACAGCACCCAAAGGAGAACAAAGTACAATTTTGGTCTTGCTCAGAGCCTAGGGGAACAGTTCATATGCTTTAAACTGATCCATATTCTGTGCTTGGCTGGTTACTGAAGTATCCAATTTTCAGAATTTAGTCCCCACTGAAAATAGGTGGATGACAGTACATGATATTGAATCCATATTTATTAATTATTTTGATACTACATTTCTTTTAAAATAATGGTTTCAGAGCTGGCTGTTTCAGTATTTATTCTGAATACCACATGCAGTGTTCAGCCAGGCAGACACTGAGGCATCAGTATTAAACTGAAAAGATTAATGTCTACTCCATGTATTTCCTTTCCTCTGTTTCCCATCTCAGACATAAATGTAATGCTTATACCTGCTTACTCAATGTTCACTGTGTATTTCTGACATGTCTTTCCAAAGTCCCCAGAAAAATTTGGTGTGACTATGCTGTTGGATACTGGCTTCCTTCCTATCAAAAGAGAGGCCAAAAACTTTTCCTAGGAAATAGTGGTAACGATGACAATAATAATTAATTAATTATTTTGGTTCTGCTTAATTCTACAAGAGAAAACAGAGAGTGTACAGAGGAAACTCTTTAAGGAAAGAGGATCTGAGTAGTCCCAGCGAGGTTTGCACATTGTTTAAATATATATCTTTTTGCATTAAAAAAAAAGCCATTCAAAGCACCTCAGCTAACAGTTTGCTGCCTGGCTTGAGGCAGTTTAACCTTAAGGTGTGGCAAGCTCTGGAAACTTAGTGACTCACTGAGTAATAACCAGCTACAACATAAAACATCAGCCTACACACAATTTTCCAACCTCATTCTGTAAATCTTTTACTTGAAAAGAAAAATAAAACAATTATCTCATTTAGTCTGTTTTTAATCTTTATGGCAAAAAGTAATATACTTAAGGAATATTATTCTTTCTTGAAAACATACTAAGATACTAAAGAAAATCACAAACAAGGCCTTGGAAACTTCTTTGAAGTTTTGCTCTGCATTTCTTCATTTTAATTTTATTTTAAAGTGATATAATATGTAAGTATCTACAGCATAGAAAAATAAATTTGTAATATCTGTGGCATTATTATTATTGGCAAAAAAAAAGCAAGAATGGGGCACACAGATTTTTAAAATAATAATGCAAGAAAAACCCACAGAAAATACATATTTTCTTTATTCTTCCAGACAGGATAAATGTCATGTTACCCACCCCCATGTGAATAATCTTTGTTTGTAGAAATATTCCAGATTATTCCAGACACAGGACCAAATGAAGAATGCAGTTCACTCTCAAAGTCTTCACCTCACTAAATTTCCTTTTTCAAATGGGAAACCAACATTTCTGAGGAATGAGAAGGAGGAAGAAGGCAGGAAAGGCAGAAACTCTCACCCAAAATTGTAGTCAGGATGTGGCTGGATGCACATCTGGATCTGAGAACTGCAAAATGCTCCTAGAGTCTGTTCAGGATTTAGTGTGTACACACATAGATGCATAAATCCATGCAGTCTCCAGCGAGCATGGAGCAAAGCCACCCCCAGACACAAATGTTCATTTACTTGAATGCAGTCAGGTAGTAGCAACACTCAGGATATGATCTTCTCTCCTGGAGCTGCTCCAAATGCCTTTGCCAAAAGAAATAATGTTGTTCAAAAGTAAGAGAAGGTGAGTCTGGTGGGAAGCATCTCCACAGCTGATGGACTATGGTGGGTTGACCCTGGCTGGATGCCAGGTGCCCTCTCTCTTCAGCTGGACAGGGGAGAAAAAACCTAACAAATATAACACCCATGGGTCATGGTAAGGGCAGGGGCAGATCAGTCACCAGTTACCATCATGGGCAAAACATACTCAGCTTGGGAAAATTGGTTGAATTTATTACCAATGAAATCTGAGGGGGGTAATGAGAAATAAAAGCAAATAATAAAATACCTCACTCCAACCCCACCCTTCTTCCCAGGCTCAACTTTATATGCAAATGCTCTCCCTTCTCTTGCCCCACAGCACAGGGATTAGGGGAATGGGAGTTGTGGTCATTTCATCACATGTTTTCTATGCTACTCTTTCTTCCTCAAAGGGGAGGATTCCTCTACCCCTCATCCAGTATGGATCCCTCCCACAGGGGAAGGTGCTCCAAAAACTACTTCAATGCACATCCTTCTCCTGGGCTGCAGTTCTGCATGAACTCTTTCAGCAGGGGCCCCTCCCATGGGGTACAGTGAGGGCCCCTCAAAGGATCACAAGTCCTCCCAGAAAACCTTCTCCAGTGTGGGGTCCTCTCTCCATAGTGCCACAGGTCCTTCCAGATTTCTCTTCCAGCATGGACTTCCCATGAGTTCACAGCTTCCCTCGTGCATCTACCTGCTCTGGTGTGGGGTCCTCTACAGGCTGCAGGGGGATCTCTGCTGCCCCTGGGACCCCCATGGACTGCAGGGGCACAGCTGCCTCACCTGCACCACACGGTGCAGTGGAATCTCTGCTCTGGTGCCTGGAGCAGCTCCTTCTCCTCCTTCTTCACCAACCTGTGTGTGTCTGCAGGGCTGTTTCTCTCACATACTCTCATTCCTGTTCCCAGCTGCTGCTGTGCAGCACTTTTCCTTTTTATAGCCCTATTGTCCCAGAGAGACTGCCACCATCACTGATGGGCTCAGACTGGGCCAGTGGTGTGTCCATCTTGCACCCACTTGGCACAGACTCTGTTGGACACAGCAGGAGCTTCTGGCAGCTTCTCACAGGAGCCACCCCTGTAGCCCCCCCACTACCAAAACTTTGTGATACAAACCAAATACAGGCACATGCTTTGCAAAAAAAACAGAAATTATTGAAGGGATGCCTTCCAAACAAGAAGCCTTTTATCAGTACTGAAGCAGCTCATCCTACTCAGAACTAAACTTAGGAATGAAACCATGAAGCATCTGTTTTGTTTTTCTCTATGACCTTGGATACCATAAAATATACTTGTTTTTAAAGACTCTGGGATATAATTCACTATTGTATTCAGTACCTCGTTTTGAGATGCCGAAATGAATGCATCTGTTTCCAGTTTCTAATGCAAGATTTAGATGAACAGGTTTGGAGATGCAATTTCCTTTCAGGTAAGAGCCTCACCTCTTTTAGCTTACTTCCTTTACTGACAAGCCTTTGGTTCCTGTGTTGCACAGCCTCTTCTACCATATTATACCAAATGACGGGATTAATCAGTGGCAGAAAAATAAATGCAGAGCTCTCCACAGAGTTTAAATTCTTTCAGAAAAGAGGATTTTTGAGTCCAACATCAACTGCCTAATTTTGGTAGGAAGCATGAGGTTACTCCAGAGAGGGGAGGCAGTAAACCATGTATTTGTGGCATTCGGATTGGTGATACAATCATGTAGTTCCAAAACAGGAATAATCCACACTGCCAAAAGCTACAGAGCTAAGTGTGATGCAGATGATGGGCAGAGGTGCAGAAACACGGCAGACTGATCATTTCTAGTGTTGCTCCATCATGTGCCAAGTGTACAGGTAAGGTAATATCGGAGCCCAGTGTGTTCTAGAAAGAAGCAAAAATGCAAAGTTTGCTGGTGTACAGACTGGGCACTATTAAATACACCAAACTGTCATGCTGATCCTTCTAGAGTCAATGTTTTCCTCTCAAATCACCACAGCTTTTCCAGACACATGTTAAAATCCCAAGTAAAATTGCATGGCTAATTTAATGAAATTGCCTTGGCATGTGTGAACCAGGCGGTCAGCTTATGCCTGTAATTACTTTAACAGCACAGACACAGTCTGCACAAACTGTATTTTGTCCTTTGGTATTTACTAGGTAAATGTCATATGTTAAAAGAATAAAAAAAAAACGAAAAAGAAAAAGAAAATAACAGAAAACAGTTTTCCTATGAAATGACTTACATAAGGGTTTGGGGGATTTGGCCCCAAATGCAGGAAAAACTGTTCTGCTCTGGTTTTAAATTTAAAAAGAAAAAAATAAGCAACTCTAAATATTCTGAATTTATAGATGGCTTAGGGTATTATGCTCTGCAGGATCTCACATGAATTTTGCTTGTGGCCATCTTGAGTGCCTACAGCTCCAGATATACTGTAATTACCCCAATCCATGTGATGCAGCATGTATTTTCCTCTGCCAAAGGATACATGTCTCTTCCATACAGTAGTTTTCCAGCAGTATACTCCTCATGCCACAAAGCTCATTCTGAATACAGTAGGAGTATGGCAGATGAATGCAAAAGGAAATAAATAAACCTGGATTGTTTGCAGCCTTTGAATTTCCTAGACATATTTAATATGAAGCTTACATAAATACTGTAAGAGCTAAGCCACTCCCTACATGCTCATATAAAATCACTCAGTGCAAGAGTACCACAAACCCACACACTGAGTCAGAATGGCATTAAAATGCAGATGTATTAATACATTAAAAAGGAATTAAAATATAGTCCCCCAAGATTATAGGTAAATGATTAAGAGAAATAAATCTGTAATCAAAATTGAATCAAAATTGAAATGAAAATTGCTTTGGCAAAGCATGATCAGCTTCAAGGACTTAATGGCAATGATCATAAGAAGGAAAAAGAAGTGCTCAATAGTCTACCTTTCCTCAGCCAAAGAAAATACAGACAAAGGCAACACGCTGCAGCTACTCCATGAAGTCAAATATGTAAAGAAGCCCATGCAAATATTTACTGCTGAGCTTGAAAGAAAGCCACTGAAAATTGCTATCAAATGCGGGAAAGTCTGCCCCAAAAATCCCAAGAGTCTGAGTTCTCTAAGCAAGCAAGATTTCCAGTCCCAAAAGTGTAAATATTTTTAAGTGCAGTGAAAATACTGTAGAATGGTAATATGTTTATTTCTATAAATGCCAAGTCACTATGCTTTTCAAAATTAATAAATGTAAGCCTAGAAATAAATGTCCATCATGCTTAAATTGAGCAGCATGGAATAGGCCTTTTGGAATGTAATATCTGGAATTAAAAGATACATTCCATTCAAATATTTCCATTGTCCAAATTTTACCTTAATGAAATATTAAGGAGCAAGGCAGTGAGTAATTTTATGAGTACCTGTTTGCATGTCCATTGCATTACAAGCAATGGACATTGGGAGTAAAGTTTTATCATGGATCTTAAATAATCTATGCCATCCCAGTATGGCTATTTTTAATAATAAAATTAAACTGTTAACTGTTTAGATTTCTGAAGCTTAAGCTGTAGAACTGCAAGCTGTACCATAACAACAGAACAATTAGCAAAAACTGAAAATAGTTACATCTCCTTCCTAAGTGCACACACATATATGTAGGAGCACAGAAAATTATCAGTTGAGGCACATGCACATTTAAGCCTCTGCTTTTTTCAAATATGCAATTGCAGGGGAGTCAAATCTCTTCATTACTTAAAGCTGAAGTTGAAAAATCAGTGACCTGTGGGATACATGACAAAGAGCTGACAGAAACTCCTTCACTTTCAAAAGATCATATTGTATAGTTTTTCCTATTTTTTTAAATGGTATCTTTCTTTCAAAAGGTACAGAGACATTTGTGGGGGGTTTAAGTAATTGAAAAGGGTGTGTAGCATGTGAAACATTAACACTGTAGTGTATGAAACATTTAAATTGATGCCTAATTATTAATTTATTTCAAAATTCATCTTTTCACCAGTAAACAAAAACAAAGAAGAAAACCAAAGCCATCTTTGCCCAAGCTTCCTTTGGATGCACATTCATGTTTCGCCTGCTTGTTTTGAAAAGCTGTCCATAAATTCTGTCCAAGTGTCATTGTGGCTCCAGAGTTCCTAGAAGTAAGAGATAACAAAACACTCCTAGATCACTCAGTTCATCTCACCGCTAGTGTCAGACAAAATAACAACAAAATAACAGCTCTTACTGCCAGGAAGTTTCTCTTACAAGCTACCAATGGCATTTTCCTCTTGCTGTTTCACTCCCTTGTGTATGCCTTGTGCACAAGCTTGAGTTAATCCCTCATTTTCTGATATTCCACCTACCCAGTGGCATCTGGCTGTAGTGTAAAGCTACACTCCACTAGGCACCCATAACGTGTTAACCTCAGACATTCGAGAATTTTGACGTGTGACCCCAAAATTACAACAGCTTTAGAAGAAAACCAAAATTTTTAAAGTTATCCAGTTGAATTCTCTTTATTCAACATTTCAGGCTCTTGAGATACACAGTTTAAAGTGGGGTTTTTTTATGCAGCTCTAAGGGCTTGGACCTCTCAATATGTGAAAGTTTTGATTTTGTGCATTTACTCAATAGAGAGATTTGAGTTATAAAGCTAAAAAGGTATGAATTCTTAAGATTTGAAAAATATTTACAAGCTTTGGAAGTATCTTACCCTTTTTTCTGCATTTTCCCCAATATTTCTGGATTTATCAAGAAATACTGCCTGGCCCTTCTGGCAGACACAAGCATCGAGTTTATGATCGCTGCCATATAAACTTGGCACTTTACTCTGCATTTCCAAGACTCACGTTTACTGCAGAAACAATTTCCTGGGAGTTTCCTCCATCTGTGGAGGGAGAGGGGAGGTGACAGCCAACTTCTTGTGGGAGGCACAGCCTAGTTCCTTTTCCATACAGTTCTGACTTTACTAAAACAAAGTAATCACTTGAGCTTGCGCTCACCTTGTTCCAAGCTGTCTATCAGCTGCCAGTCCACATCCCACCACCTCTCATTTTTAATGAAGACTTTTATTTTCCTGTGAGTGCAGAATAGAAACAACAACTGAAACCTCAGAAGTTGCCACACAGCAAAATTTTCTGGCAGCTCTGTTCACATGGGAATTTTCAAAGAGCCTATAATAGTCTTAAATCCAGAAATATTCCTATGATTTTGTGATTTTCATCCGCAATGGTCAACAGTTTCCATGAATTGCAGTGTAGGAGTAAGTCTGTCCAGAGGAAGATCATTGCCTGCTTTCCCAAACCTTTGAAGGAATAAATGAAAGAGCCGCCTCTGAGGAGGGTTTCTGTCTCTGCTTGTTTCCAACGAGAAGAAATCCTATCCCGCTGTCTCGGTTGGGACAACGCTTCTCCCTTTTCTATGTCCATTCCCAAGAAGGATGAAAAAGTCAGCAGAAAACCACAGCTGGATGCTGGCTTGATCCAGAAGCATTGACTGGGTGGAAGGAAGGAGGAACCAAGAGGGGACAGGGATACAGCTGGGCGAGAGAGAGCAGGATTTAGGGACACAGGGATGCGTGGAGCGAGAAAACAGATTGCACAAGGGAGAGCGGATGGAGCTCCAGCAAGAAGTGAGTAGAATGATTTGGTGGGGGGCAGCACCAAGCTGCCAGAGCAGCTGAAAAGTGACAGCCGAGTGAAAGAGCAGTGTGGGAAGAAATGACAGATTTACAGGCTTAATTACAAGCTGTGAACAGGATCTTCTTTCCTGGAGAGCGGGCGAAATGGCTGGACCTGCATGGACACATCTGCCTCGCAATCCCTAAACAGGCTGAACAGCAGGACGCATTTACTCATTTCCTTCTCACATCCTGGATTTTAAGACTGATCTCTGAGTATCTGAAGGCAGTAACAGTGTAATGCCAAGACTGAGGACACCCAAATGACAATTTCAGTTTATATTATTAAAACACCTGTGTGCCAGCTGCTTTTCAGACGAGCCCTCAAATGTTCCAGCTGGAAATGTTTCTGATCCAGGAAAGACTGAGGTGCTTGGGGAAAAGGGAATTTCTCTTAATAGGGAAAAACTGTATTTCAAAGTTTTAGAACCATGTCATTTTGGCCAGGATTTTATGGGATCCTGGGGTCCACAAAAGATCCATTATAAAAGACAAATTTGGGATATCTGATACAATTAAATGGAAGGGGTCATATTTTTGCTGAATAAAAAACTTTCCTTCATAATCAAACATCGAGTTTTGATAAAATTTTGATGTGTACAGGAAAAATCTATTGTATTCCACATGGGAATGTCCTTAAGAGAGTGAACACTGAGACTTCTGAATGACTTTTTACTATTCCCCACCTTCTGTTAAACAAGATTAACATTAAGCTAGGGAATTGCACTTACTTGCATCAGAAAACCTCATCCACATACCAAGATGTTAGAGCACATCAGGAAACCCTGAATTGCGCAAAGCCACAAGTAGCTTACTGTGCATTATGTTTTTACGATGATGAATTAATATATAGTGGTTTTCTCTCTTTGTTTTCTGTTCAGTATTGTCTTTTAAAAAAAATTACTCACTTGTTTGCTTACATTACTGGAGGGAATGATCACACTCCACAGAATCTGAAGGGTAATAATAACACAGAGCATGAAGTCAGGCAGGATTGCAATTCTCTAGCAGCTCTACTTCTTTCATTTGACTGCACTTAGTAAGGAGGTCCTCAATGTGGAATTGTACCAGCGTTTCTATGGTGATATGTCACATACATATCAACTCTTTGTGGCATTTGCAACCTTCTGAGGATTCAGTTTAACCTAAGTTGGTAGGGGTAGATGACTGGAAATGCTCTTGGCAAAGGTGACTGGCTGTGACTAGCTGTGGTTAAATGCTGGTGTGCACAAAGCTTTTGGAAACAATGAAATGTGACTCATCTCTAGATGATGTGGGACTTTGCCTCCTTTCCTATATTAGCATTTGGTTTTATATTGCAGTTTGATTTATGCTTTGGTATTTCTAACATTAGAAATTACTTAAGCAAGGTGTTTCAAGGGAAGATGTCACCTCCACCACTGTGTCTTGTACTAGAAGGTAGTTACAGTAAGATGAGGTGCCAAAATTTTCTGAGATTTCTGCTTACAATGTCTCTAATAATGACTTTGTGAAAGTGTATGCCTGTCCTTTCCTATATTTCATATAAAACTGTTTGTCAGGGAGTGTGAATGACATTGAGTCAGAAAGACACTTTTAACAAGGGACTGCACATCACTGGTTTTACAGCATCATTTGTCAAAGCCGAAGCAAAATTTAAGCACAGTGACTTCACATTAATTTGAGAATTCTCAGTCCCCTGAAAATTCTTTTTTATTCAGAATATTAAAAAATAAAAAAAGGAAGTAGGAAAAGAATGAAAAGAAGTAAAAGTATCCCCCTTGTACAGTAATGTGAGGAGTGCACTTTCATCTTTTCATGCTAAAAAAATATTCCTAACATCTTTAGATAGCCTGAGCTCATTTCCCAGAAATCAAGTTCATATTTGTCAGGAAAGCCCCTGTATTGCCTGGTCATAGTGGGGGGAGATGTCACATTTCTAAGAAAGGTGAAAGAACTGTGGTGGTTCCTAGTTGAGTGACAGATACCCTGCCTCAGTGTCAGAAGTGTAAGTTTGGAAAGCAGAGCTCCACATCTCTTGACTTACCCTCAGATTAACCAGGATACCTATGGAGACACCAACCTAATCCTAAAATCACTTCAATAAATTGTTTCCTCCTTAATACCAGATAGTTCAAAGGTCACTTCAATCCAGTCCTCCTTATATGCAGGAAAATAAAGCTCATCAGGCAAAGTTTTCAAAGCATGGTGGAGTTTCCTGCCAGCCATGGCCAAATCATCCGGTCATGCGGGTGTTCTCCAACCAAATGTCCTCTCTGGCACCACCAGACAACTCAGCTGTTGGAAAGTGGATAAGCAGCTGGAAAACTGCTTTACACATGCAGTCAGCATTCATAACAATACTTTCCTTGCTATTATTTCTGCTACATCTAATCCACCACAAAATATTTAGTCCATCCACTTACTGCATTTTACTTTTAGCAAAGTTTGTAGGCTAAAGGATGCTTTTGCTTCTCACGTGTTCAATCCACACAGCAAAATGAGGTTCCTGTTTTCATAGCAGCTACTGATGGTTACAAATAATAGCAAAAATAAACTGCTGCTACTATTTGACATGACCTATTTCCAGATAGGAAATGGTCTATCATAGCATAACTGAGAAGATAACCCATTATTAACTTCTGTCTCCAAAACTTCCAAGAAGACTGATTATATGGTTCACCCTGAAACACTGCAATTTCACTAACATATTTGTTGAAAGCAATTATAATCTATACAGTGCTTCATAGATCTTGGAATACAATAACTTTAAGTGGAGTAAATGGCTTAGATGTCCTGATCTCAATTGAAATATGACACTATTATATCTTCAGAGGTTACCAACAAATCTTTTTCTCTGGGTAAACAAAGAAAATCATGAGGAGGAGAGAAAAAGAAAATATTTTGAAAACTTGTGAGTCCAGTTGTTCTCTGCCAACAGCTATGCAGACACTGGGGCTGACTTGTTGCCAGAGTCAGCACGCTAGTTAGACTTCTCACATTCTGCAAGCAGCAGCTTGAAGATAAAAAAGGAAAAATCTTTCCCTTCTTGCAGCCTTAAGCAGATGACTCCAGCCTAGACGGGAGTCAGCCCAAGTGTTTGCAACAGCAATTTGTTGAGTTTTTGCTCATTAAAAATTTTGCCAGAGCTTTACTCCATGACCAGGGTGGCTGGCTCACTGAATGCCTCTTCCCGGACTGAGGAGGCTGAGCCAGGGAGGCACTGCTCTCAGCCTCGTGCCCTAAACGGGCAAAAGGAGGGGCTTCCACCTCTGAGCCACACAAGGCTATGAAAGAGAACTGCTGAGTGGCTCACCGGGACCAGGGGCCACCTGAGGCACAACAAGAGGTGCTGTTCCACCAGCACAGCAGGTCATGCCTTGGGCACAGGCAGAAAAGGTCCTGGTGTAGCGCTCTGGTCTGTGTTCAGAGCACACTGGAGACAAAGCAATAGCTTAGGAAGCTATTAGGTTTTTGTCCTCTACTCTCTCCTGCATAAAAGAATAGCAGGAGAGCACTGCAGGAGAGCACTGCAGGAAAGCACTGCAGGCAGGGATCTAGAACCATGGAATCAGAATGGTTTGAGTCAGTAGGGACCATTAAAAATCATCTAATTCCAACCCCCCCACGTGAACAGGAATACCATCCACTCAGTCTGGTTGCTTGAAGCCCCATCTAACCTGACACTGAACACTTACCTGGGGAGCTAGCCTGCAGAAAGGAATCTGGGGATTCTGGTTGGCAGCAGGTGCAGTGTGGGCCAGCTGTGTCCTTGCAGCCAAGAGGGCAAAGCACGTCCTGGGATGCATCAAACATGGTATCACCAGCCAGTCAGGAGAGGTGATTATCCCACTCTAGTCACTGTTGGTGCAGACCCACCTGGGGTACTGCACACAGATCTGGGCCCCACAACTGAAGAAATACAGGAAGGTGCTCAAATGCACCCAGAGAAGGGCAACAAAACTAATGAAAGGACTAGAAGGAAGAGCAGCTACAGATATTTGGGCTTTTCTGGTTTGGAGAGAAGGATGCTGAGCTGTGACCTCACTGCTCTCTACAGCTTCCTGAGCAGGAGAAAGGGAGAGGGAGGTCTGAATTTTTCTGCCTGGGATCCAGTAATACAATGTGTGGAAATGGTTGAAAGCTGTGTCGGGGAGGTTTAAGCTGGCAATTAGGAAGCAATTCTTTACCAAAAGAGTAATCAAATGCTGGAGCAGGCTTCCTAAAGAGGTGGTCAAATACCCCAAGCCTGTCTTAGTTTAAGAAGCATTTTGACAATGCCCTTAATTGTATGCTTTAACTTTTGGTCAGCCTTGAACTGGTCAGGCGGTTGACTAGATGATCGTTGTAGGTCTCTTCCAACTGAACAATCTATTCTATTCTTTTCTTTTCTATTCAAATTGAATTTCATTTCATCATTTCCAATTATGGAGCATCCACAGCTTCTCTGGGCAAAGTTTCTCTGAGAAATGTTTCAACATTTCTCCACCTTCATCATAAAAGAGTTCTTCCTTATATGCAGTCTAAATTGACCCTAAATTGACCCTTTTATGATTAAAACCATTAATCTTTGTTCTATCTTAACAGGCCCTGCTAAACATTTTGTTTCTGTCTTTCCTATAGACCCCTTTAGGGACTAAAAAACTACTATAAGGTCTCCCTGGAGTTTTTTCTTCTTCAGGCTGAAGAAACCTAATTGTCTCAGCCTTTCCTCATAAGCAGAGTGTTCTATCCCTCAGATCATCTTAATGACCTTCCTCTGCACTCACTCTAACAGGTCCATATCCTTCTTGTGCTGGGAACACCAATACTCAACACCGGACTTATGGGAGCAAAGCAGAGTCAGAATTGCCTCCCTCACCCTGCTGGCCTCTCTGCTTTTGATTCATCCTATGACATGGTTGCTTTGCAGGCTGTGAGCATATGTTGCCGGCTTATGTCCAGTTTTTTATCTAGCAATATCCCCTGGTCATTTTCATCAGAGCCACTTCCAATCTCTTCATTCCACAGCCTGTATTATACTGGTACTGATGATTTCTCCAACCCATGGTTCAATGATCATTATCTGTGTAGCTCCCTGCCACACCTGACTGAAGATCTGTTGCCTTAGCTATCGATCCCACAACTCTCTGGCTGTGTTATGGAATTAACATAGATTTAGAAGAAAAAATAGATAGAGATTACCAAGAGTGGGGATTCTGCATCCCTAGTCCTTCCTCCCGACTGTGTGGAAG
Organism: Anthoscopus minutus; assembly: GCA_013399455.1. Taxonomy (NCBI): domain Eukaryota; kingdom Metazoa; phylum Chordata; class Aves; order Passeriformes; family Paridae; genus Anthoscopus; species Anthoscopus minutus. The sequence goes on along the minus strand of VWYI01007576.1, from coordinate 47,161 downwards.
TGGCTTCCCAAGAAGAATGTTTTATGCTTGATGCCAAGAGCAGGCCTGTAACTCCTTAATAGAGAACATCCAGAATGCTTACCTCAGAGTTGGGCCCCTCTCCTAAGCACCAAAATTTTACAAGCTTCTGTGTCCCTTTCCATTTCTGTTTTTTAATACCTCCCCGACATGGAGGTCTCTTTTTTTTCCAAGGCTCAATCACCAGATAAGGTGAAATCAGGGATTTCTGCTGGTAAACCATGGATGTGAAGGAGGTACCTAAAGAGGCAATGGCTACTTCACCCTTAGGGAAATAGATAAGAAAAGATGAGGTTCTTCTTTGTCCACGCGGTATGATTTTGCAGCCTGTTTCCCAAAAGCACCATGCAGAAGCCAAAGAAAGTAATTTGTCATGCCTCTTCCTGCCTGCACAGTGTGTGTGTGCAACATGAGGCAGAGCTGTTAAGAGGAAACTTAGGGAGGATGTGATGTACCAAAAAGAGTCTGGGGAGTTTTTGGTGGTTAAAATACACACCTCTGTCATCAGTTCTTAGCAGAAAATGAGAGTCAAAAGACCAAAGTATCTATGATGTAATTTAGAGAAACTAAAAGGTCCTCAAAATAACAGAGGTTTTGTCTCTGTAATCATACTGCACTGAGGAAATCCATTATCTTATTTATGGTTTGTTTTTCAGGGTCAGAGCGGACATGGTGCTGTATATTGAGAAATACAGATTGCAATGCTGTAACAGGTTGGGCCACCTCTGTGGGTTTGTCATACAGTCCTGTACAGTTTATTTTAACTAGGGTGTACTCACCAAGTATACAAAATCAGTTAGAACTTTACTGGAAGCCAGGCTGGGATCACCTAACTTGAGGTGTTTTAATTCTGTAAGACAGTCCAAAGTAATCTTTGCAAACGGATTCCAAGGAACAAGAACTCAAATTTAAGAGAACAGCAGATAAAAATGTTGGGACACTTAGTGTGTTCATTTGGCCAGGAGAAGAGCCAACCAATTTAACTGAAAACATCTGCAAGGGATGGGCAGTATCTGCAGGGTTCTTGAAACAAGATTCACAAATTCCATCAACATCTATCGACCACATATTGCCACTCAGAAGCAAAGTGGCATTTTGCAAGCACACCATGTCTGCACAACAGAAATGAACCCAAGAAACAATTTAGTATTTATAACTCTTCACAAAGTATTGTGTGCTTCCTCACCTGCTTTCAGTAATGGAAAAACCAACACTGGCTTTGCCTTGAATCTCACCAAGCTTTACATCAGCTCCATGCAGTAGTCAGCTCTTGAGTTAGGCTCCTATTACTGTCATCCACCCTCTTCTTCTGACCTATCTTAAGCATCATGGAGATAAATATCTCCATAGAAGTGCTTCTTCATTGACCAGAAAGTGAGTCGGGGTGATGGACATGACAGAGATTGACTAGCATGAAATCTACACAGAGAGATGAAGACTCATCTGTTCAAAAGTGCGATGGCATCAGTTCTTGATTATCCAACTTGGGGATGGTGGAATCAGAGAAAGTTCAGTTATGCCTCTCCCCAGACTTTCTTAATGGCTTTTCATGGCAGCTTCAGAGGAGTCATTTGGACAGTGCTCTTTTCCAGAGGGCTTCAACGTCACTTTCTGACAACTTGGAAACGAAAACTCAAACTCCTAAATTACTCTTGAAGTGTTGCCAGTACTTGTGGTTTAATGGTTGGGGCTGAGCATGTTTGGTTGTCTTCTTAAAGCCCTAGATCCTAGAATCAGGTTATTTATTACCTGAGAATTCCACCTACTTTCACCTGAAAGCCCTTGTAATCACAGGGAGATCACAGGAGAAAAGCCACAAAGGAATAGAGGGGAAAGCATGTGAGTATAAAGGAAAAAAGTAAAAGTAGTTCATAGTAATGATATTGGGAGCCTGATGATTCTTAAGCAAGTGTCTTGATTTTCTGGAGTCTGACCCATGTTTTGAGCAAATTAGGCTATTGCTTGTCACTATTAATTTGATTGGTTCTTCAGGTCCTAAGGACTTTTGTAATCTCCAGCCTTCTATCAGGCTTCAAAAGATGAAGGTGTGCACCTGAGAAACATGTTCTTCCATATTAGCCAACTTTTCTTCAAAACTAATATCCATGGGTAGTCTAAATGATTCATTTCATTGAGATCAATTTGGAAGTTGTTTAACCAAAATTATTCTTGTGCTGACCCATGGTCTCTTCTTGCATGTCAATGTGAATTGCTACAAGCAAATGTCATGCTGCAGAGGAAGTTGCACATCAAGGACAGAACTTTTCCAGGTTTCCTGCCATGAGGGATCACATATCGCTGTTGCCTTGGGTGGTGGGCATATGCCATATTTGGAATTTCCACACCCCCCACTGCTTGCTTTCAGTCTGAATAAATCTGACCGATACTGTGACTAGGCTGGTTTCAAGCCAAGGCAGAGTGGGATGGGATGGGCAGATAGGGTAGGAATTAAGACAGCTAGAAACTGAGCATGAGGTGGTTGGTGTTCATTTGTATCAAAAAAACCTTGTCCTTCCCACTTCCAGATACAGCATCATGATCCCCTGAGCTGCTACAGCCTGCCTATAGCTATTTTGGCCCAAAATATCCTGGCATAGGCAGGATGTGTCATAACATAAGAGTGTGTCTTCCATCCATCTAGTTTACTGATAGCTGCATCAAAGTGCTTTGAAAAGTGCTGACTGAAGATACAGAACAATAAATCCACAGCTTGCCATTCAAAGCCTCAAGAAAAATAATAACCTTGAACCCTGTCCTGAAATTTTATCACTTCATGCTCCAAAAGGACCTCAATGTCTCAAATGGGCTATCCATCTTGAGGGCCATGTTTTATTGGCATCTCACTCTGACACAAAAGGGCTAACAGTGCATGTCTGGCCTTAAAAACACCCACTTGAAAGTTTTCTGAAAAAAAGCTTTAAAAGTCTGCCTGGCTGGTGGCTTGGTTTCTTGTTTCAATACCAGTAACTTTGAATTTGCTGTCTCACTCAACAAATTGATGGGCTGACGAGTTTCTCTTTGGAAACATCTTTTCCTCCCCAGTAACTGATAGGTTTCTACCTTCCTGGTAGCAACCCCCAGGCATGTTCTGTGAGGGCACCAGGCCAGCACAAAAGCGTGCTCTGCCACAACAAATTGGGTTCTTTTAAGCTATGTTTGCTAAATTAATTTCCAGCAGCAGAAGGGAGTAGCCATGGGGCAGCAGGACCCAATGCCAGCATGACAGAGGGTTCAGGGACACCAAGGTGAGCCTGGTGGGGGGATAGTGGTGTGCCAGGAGAAAACACTGATGTGAAACCCCAACTTTACAGCTTCCCTGAGTCCAGCCAGCACATCCCACCTGAATGCATCCCACTGTGCAAGCCCTTGAAGGTTCTCAGTGATCACTTCTCCTGCACACTACCGGAGCCAACAGTACTGCTGCTGGCTTTGCCAAGGTTTGTGAACTGCTTCTGCTTACAGAAGTCCAATACAGGAAAAAACAAAGGACTCTTCATCTATTTGCTTCTCTCAGGTTTCCCATACCTCATTGCAATTCCATCTAGTGTTCTCACAGCCTTCTAGTGCATGAAGTTCTGACCAAATACTTCATTGTCTTACCTCTGAGGCATGCAATTATCTTTGCTTCTGCATTTGTTGCCTTTGATATCAGCTGCCCCCATAGCCACAAGCCATCAGTCTTTCTTGGAGTTGAGAACATTTTTCTCTCTTTTTCTCTCTGTCCTCTGCTCCAGCCAGTTTTTCAGTCCAGTTTCTACCTAAGAACTGTTCTCAAGTGCTCTCAACAGCTCCCCTCTTCCTACTGTACTTCTTTTCCTGGCAGCTCAGACTTGTTCTGTGACCTACAACTCTTCAGTTCAGCCATCAGGCCATGCCCAGTGTGCTGATGGTGTCTATCTGTAAGTAAATTGCCTTTTCTCCATTCCGCCCAAGTGCTTTTTAATTCTCTTCTGTGGCACTAAACTCTGTGAAAGACTGCAGTTTTTTTTAAAAATCACCTAGGCAAGATTAATGTTGCTTGTGTTGAGAGTTTGCTTCTTTCATCTTTGCAGATGAGTAAATGTGTTTGCTTTTAAATCTGGCACTTAGGCTCCTCTTTTTTCACAGTTTTTTATCAGCAACAGAATAGGGTGGCTACCCACCATTGGGAACCAACAATCCTAGTGGCAGGGAGGAGTGTGAGGGTTTTCAAGGAAGAACCAAGTTAGCAGTTGTTAATGAAACACAATGATAAAAGCAAGGCATACAAGTATGGAATTCCCCCAAAAGCACGTAGACAATCTGCAGGTCAGAACTGTGTAACTTCTCTTCTAAACACCATCCTTAGAACAGGCTGTCTAAAACATTTCTGGATTTTTTTTTTCTTACAGGCAAGAGTACTTCCAGCATACCATCTGATTGGAGAAGTCTCTAAAATATTCTGATGAAGAGAGAGCTGAAAGGCATGTTCCTTCAAAATCTGAATGTTGTTTAAGGACTGTGATAGGAAATATTTTCTGCTCAGGATATGAAATATTTCTCTAAATTACTGTATGCCCAGGCACATCTCTACTAGTTCTGTCAGCCTGAAAACAGGAAGCACAGCACAATTAATCTCTGCCCATATGAACTCTTCCATCCCACAATGCCACTGCTTCTTCTATACCCCCCATTTGGACAGGTCTCTTGGCCACACCACTCTCCAGTGCCTGCACAGTATATGCTGGTTACCATCACCAGTATTGCTAGCTCAGGTGGCATTTTTTAACCTTTCTCTTTTGATTTCTAAAATGCTAGTAGCTAGTGACAAAAACAAGGCCCAACAACCACTACAAAGTTCCACCCAAAAGAAATGCATTTTTCCCTTTGGGTTTAATTCAAGAAACTAACTGTGTGTGGGAATCACGGGCAATATACTATGTAAAACCACTTTTATGTGGTTTTTATGTTAGCATATGTATGAGACTTTTTTATGTTCTTTTATGTTCAGCAAAGGTATGAGATTCAAAAAGATAAAACCATTTGGTTCCTAAGCATGTACTGAGAAAGGAAAGCAAATGCATCGAGGCTCAGCTAAGTGCACAAACTCAGCCACAGGCTGTGAAATCGAAACTTGAGGCTGAAGCGGGCTCTTCCATTCCTGTTGAGGGATGCAGGAGGCCAGCTTTTTTGATAACATAAAGTGTACTCAGCTGCATAAAAGCTCCAGCTATCCATGCCAGGTCAACAAGAGATGAGACAGGGCAAGATATGCTCTGACATCTGCTCATAGGAGGGAAGGTTTGGGACCCAAATGCTAGGCATCAGACAGTGGGCCTGTTGTCATATCAGTTTAGTGATACAACACACATTTGTAAATTTTGACTTGGCTTCCCTGAGTGAAAAACCCCACATTTATGAATCTTCTCTTGGATTCTCTGAGCGAGAAAAGATGAAATATGTATTTAAAAGCTTTAATCTGATGTTCAGCTGCTGCTGTATGTGCTATATACACATGCCAGTGCGAGGTCCAAAACAGAATGGCAGACTCTAGTCAGAACATTGGTGTTTGTCTTCTGTAATTATTTGCAGCATTTAAAATCTATAGAGTAGTTTGTGGACACCCATGATAATATAAAATACTATTATTTGCTATAAAATGAATGTTTAAAGAAGCTGAATATCATTAACACCTAGGGAATTATTAGAAAAGCTTTTGTTTTAATTTCTCTTACCTAACTGAGGTCAATGTATCCATCTTTTCCTGTATACACAAAGTCTAAAATGCATCCTACAAATGAAACCATGGGAATGCATATGCACCAAGCCTTCCATAGCCAGCATCTTCCATCTCAGAAGCTGAGCGACCTCTTCATCATTTCCTTGTTCAGAGAGATTAAAAATCACGCTTCATTTAGCCTTGGAATTAACTGGTGCCTAGTTGCATCAGAGATTACATTTGTTGGAGTCAAAGTACACTAATAAGTAACAGCCATTCTTCATACCTCGAGTTAACAGGGTTTGTTCTTGTTGACAGAGCTCCCTTATGTAGCTGAAGCAACTTGCCTGAGCAGAGAGGAGATGACTGCTGGCGACTGCCTGTCCCCCTGACAGAGAGCCAAGACTGCGCAGCGCGGGGCGGAAAACGCAACAGGAGACACGGGGAGGATGTCCTGTACCGCAGACAGGGCACAGGGCTCTTAGTGGTTAAGATGACAACAAATGCGCACCTCTGTCATCAATCCCTAGTAGCAAGCCATATCCATGGAGAAATTTAGACAAACCAAAAAGGTCCTCAAAAACGAGTGAGGTTTTGTTTTTTGAATAATGATAATGTACTGAGGAAAGCCATTATCCTATTTATGGTTTGTTGTTCAGACTCCCAGCCAACAGCGCACCATACTCCGTGAATATATACATCTAATGATATGATGGGGCAGGACACAGATGTTACGGGTTTGTCACACAGTCCTGCCTGGTTTGGCTTAACCAGCATGTAATTGCCAGGCATAAGAAGCACTTGCAATTTATAATGAGTGCCAGGCCAGTGTATACTAATTACTGTACCATGATTGCACATGACAACAAGAGAGAAAGGGGAATAAGAAGTGATAAAGGGAAATATTCAGGGGACCAGTCCAAAGAACAACAAAACTGAATTTGAAACAATTCAAGTTTAAACCATCTAGGAATTTTGTTATGTTGATGCCTTGGGCTTTTGGGTTTTCTATTCTGCATTGGTGTGTGGCTTTTGTTCAGAGATCCTTTCACAAGGTAATGAAGACACAACAATCCTACTCCAACTGGGACCCAAGGACATTTTTTCCAAACTTCAGGCTCGAAGTAAAACAACGTGGAAGGAAGAGGGCAGGCAAATGAAGCTCCTGTATGCAAATGGACACAAACATATAAAAAGAGTGTGATCTTGGGACTGGCCCCCCTCCCTTTTGCCTCCATCTTTGGAGCCATCCAGAGAGAGCCTGATTTGTAACACTGGTGCTGTCTGGGGATGACCTCTCAATAAATATCCTTTATTCCCCTAACTCCTTTTAGTCTCTGTTCCAGCTCTTCCAGGCATCAATGTTGAAGCAGAACTGCAACTAATGTAATTGACTAAAGAATGAAAGGACAGTCTGATCTCAAATACTGTCAAAGACCACTTTCTGCTCTAGGGATGGCCAGGCAATAGAAAACCTAACAGATTAGGATTATGTATCACTTTGCCTCTTCCCAACAGAACCACTAAAGAGGAGATGTGTTTCTGAATCATCATTCTCATTCTCCTTTGCTTGTGTGCTTTTGCAGCCAAAGTCTTAAGAAGATTTTTCAAATCTGGGCATTTTAAATACACACGCCTTCCCTCTCGCTCCCATCTAACATGCTACTTCCCAAGCAAAGCTTGTAAAGGTAAGAACTATTTGCAATTCCCCTTGACTTTGGCTGCAGATTCCTTTAAATTCTTGGTCTCTAGTCAATCCTCTAAATATCTGAAGCACTGAAAATGAGAGGCCATTGTTGTTAAAAGAGTTTTTCATGAATAATCTAGGTCTATTCATCATGACAAATTAGACAAATGCTCAGAAAAATTTGATTAGAAGAAAAGTCAATTATTGATACAGCACAAAGAGGTGTTCTGTGTGGGGCTGGATCTTCAAAAAGCATTGATTTTTGCAACATTTCAATGTTAGATTTCTACCTCTTCTGTAAAATGTGGTATCTTAAAAGATAAGTGAAAGAAGGTGAATGCCTGAACTGGGATCCAGATGGGCCTTTTGTCTTCACTGTACAAATCTAACCTCTGTTTATAGCACATTCTCCCTGAAGACAACCTCTGTAGGGTGTCTGAAACTGTGATGGAGAGCACGCCAGCTCTTCAGCACTGTGGATAAATGGGGCTCACTTCCCAAGCCTTTTTATTTGCCAAAGTAGACATACCCTTAGAATCCTTCCACTGTTGCTGCAGCTGGACAAGTGCATCCTGAAGCCAATTCAAACTTTGGGAGAGCTGCCTTATCTTCCTTTGGATATGCTTCTCTTCATTCCATATAGTGAGAGCCAAGGTAATTTGGTAACTAAATCTTCTTGTAAATCTAGCCACTTAAAAAAGAGAGAAAGTAACTGAGAGTCTTGTGGGACTTAATTTTTTCTTTCTTTCCAAAATATTTGAAGATTGTGGAGGAATATATTTGGTCCAGATAGCTCAGTGTGAAGATACAGTGGGAGCTGCAGGATGAGCTCTGGGTGGTGAGAGCCTGAGGCAAGAGACCATGGACTGCTGACCCTTTGCATAACAAAGGGCACAGAGACCTGTAGCAGTAGCCAGGTGGCCAATCACTCAGATACATGGCAGGACTCAAGGATTTAACTGGAAGAATCCAGATTTTTGTGCACATTAACGCTATGGGTGAAAAAGCCCAGGATTTCTTTTGTTCAAGATCCCTCCTCGAAGGCACCAACTCAAGCTGTTGCTTCATCATGATAAAATTTCTTAAAAGAGCCAGAAGCTTGAGACTCTGTTGTGGGAAACCTGGGGTTGAACCAGTGAGGAAATCTGGTCTGTCAGTGGATTGGGTCCAAGGGGGACACATTGGTCACAGAAGCTGCCACTGCAAAGGAGTTTTGACCCATCAGTGGCAGTCTCTGGCCTTGGGATATGACTGCCAGTGTCTTCCATATGCTGGGAAGACTGGGAAGTTTCCTTAACAAAATGCAAATGTTTATGAAGATGTTAAAAAGTCAATTGCATTTTGAGAACTTTGGAATACATTTTGTTATCTGAAATTTCATCCAAAAATACATTATTTGCTTTAATTACTATCTTGTTTTGTTTGTAATCATAAAAAAAAAACCCAAAAAAACCAAAGCAGCATTTTGTATAACAAAACTATATTGTAAGGAGGCAAAATGAACCTTTTCTCAACAATTTATATGCAGAAGTGCTTTTATAGAAACAGATTGAATAATACCTACGAACACAACTAATTAAAAAGAGGAATTTTTCTCTAGTGAGAAAACAGTGTATGTCTAAATCTCATCACACTTCCTAGTATGGAAAAAGCACGAATTCTGTATTTTAGGGAAGTTATAGCTCGGGCAACTATCTAGGCTGTCAGGTCAGACCATACCTCCATGCTTTATGACAGCCACAGATATCTGTGATGCATCTCATAGATAAGATGTATGTCAAAAGCCTGGAATGGCAACTGGAGACTTACTCTTTGAAAAAAAAAATGAGGCTCTGGAACTCAAAAAAGAATCCTGTAGAACTTTAGAAGACACGGGTTAATTTTAATACTAAATTAATCTTTTTTTAAAATTTGGATTCTGTCAAGCAACTCACCAAGCATCCTGGACCCTCCCGGCCTGAGGCACCAAACGTTACGTGTTGATGGAAACATGTCAGAAAAAAAATAAAAATTAAACCATCTTCCTGTGGTAAATTTTGATTTTTATGAGAACCACATTTTCCATTTTTAAGATCTAATTTCCAAGCAACTCTTAAGTATGGCTAAAAAACATATCCACAACCATCAGGAATCAATGGTTAGCAAATGGAAAGAAAGCTCACGTTCAAAACAAATAATGTGGGTTTGCAACCTTTTGAGGTTTCATTGTAGGTATAATGATAACCAGCTCTTTTACCCCTAACACCCATCAGCAAGAATTTGTTCACTGTCTCAAACCTCACAAAGAAAACAAAAATGTGAGCCCTGAATTCTCAACCACCAGCAAGAAAATAAAAACAACACAAGACACATTCTTTGCACATCTCTCAGTTTTGACCGGTTGGGGTCCTGACTCATGAGTGTTGAAAATCTGGGGTTGCCAAAACTGCTTTTGTTTGTCACTAATAATCACTCACCCCAAGGAACATGTGGTTTCAGGTCTCATGCCAGGCCTCCAATGCTAGGGGCTGAGGTTCCTTGGTGAGACAGCCTCTCCCAGCTCCAAGACATGTTCTTCCGCATTATCAGAATATTTCATTTTTTTAAGCATCAACTGTAAAACAAATAGGTTTTTCCCTTGATAGGAATTATGATTTTTTTTTTTTTTAAGATTAACTTTGTTAGCCACAGAACTTTTGCAATGTTTCAAGACCACTGACAACTGACCAGGATGGAAAAGAACATAAGTACATGCAGCCTGCTCTTTGTTTGGTTTTAATTACTTTCTGTGCTACAGCTAGAGACTTCTGGAATTATCCTCTTGGTGGAAATAAAGTTAGGCACTTGGTCTTTTCTATCTAAATACTTAGCTGAGTCATAAAGGTTGGGGAAAAAGTAATACAGGGTAAGTTTAGAGTTGTACTGAAAAAGTACATTCTTCAGAAGTGCTCAGGTAAATTGCATTTTCTAATGTGTTTTCAATCTCTACGCTCTCCCTGACAGAACAGTCTCAAGATCAGTCATTTGGTTTTCTATATTGCCTCTTACAGGCAGATTCAGGCAGTCCACAAATACCATCTGCCCCAGAGAAGGCAATGCAGAATCTTCTCATGGCAGCCATTCTAGGAAGAAATTCCCATGAGAAAATACTTCAGTCCATCTTCTGCTTGCCAATATCTCTGCACGAAGAAATAATTCCACCTCAAGCACTGACTACATGATGTCCATTCCCTGCTCCCAGTTTCTTCCAGGAGTATGGTAATCTCAGAACTACTCAAAAAAATTCCTTCAAGCAATTCATATAGACAGAAATTTGGTGCGAATATCTTATGAGCACTTAATCCAAAGGGCCAGATGCTCAGAGTGGGTCTCAACTCTACTAACATCAAACAACTACTATATAAGCCTCACAGTACAAGAAAGAAAAATTTTACAGTGAGTGCCAACATTCATTGGAACAACTTTCACAGGGGCATGGTAGTTCTCCCATTGCTGGAGGTTTTCCAGTTATGACTGGACAGGGTGTTAGATAACCTCATGAAGGTTCCCTTTCCCCCAAAATATTGGACTAGATGATCTTTCAAGTTCTCTTTCAACCTGGACCATTCCATGATTTTGTGATACGTATCAACACATCAACCAGTAATCCAGACTCCTTTACGGTTTTAAGCTGGTGAAAGGACTGAGAAACAGGTTTTATGGGGAGTGACTGAGGGATTTGGGGCTATTTAACTTGGAGAAAAGGCTTCTGAAGGAAGACCTTATCACTCCTTTCTCACCTGAAAGGAGGCTGTGTGAAGGTGAGAGTCAGTCTCTTCTCCCAGGTAGCAAGTAACACAAGAATAAATGGCCTCAAGTTGTAAATGGCCTGGAAAGATTAAGATTGAATATGAGGATAATTTTCTTCACTGGGAGGAGAAGAGGCCACCCATGGAAGTGGTGGAGTCTACATCCCTGGAAACATTCAAAAAGATGTGGATCTGGCACTTAGGGACATGGTTTAGTGATGGAATTAACAGTACTGGGTTAATGTTTGGACTCTGATGTTAGAGATCTTTTTCAACCTGAACAATTCTATGATGCTCTGTTTCTGTGGTTGTTAAAAGAAATAGAGACATTTACTCTGTTTTCAAATGTCTCCATGAAATGAGACAAATCTTGCTCCAGAAGAAGGTTTTGTTTCCCCCGAGTCCTACAGGGAACTTATAGCAGCTGATTCCAACAAAAGTGCAAGATGAATCACCTTATGTGAATATATTTCTCATAAATGACATTTCAACCCTGGTAGAGACTTTGATTATGGAGTAAGAGTCTTTTATTATATTTCAGATTTTATGGTTGGGGTTTCAGCTATACCCCAAATCTCTGCTGTAATTCCAGTCTGGAGAGGGAAGGGATTCAGAACCTTATTAAATTCACTGAGCAGACTAGTAGCTCTCTGCTCAAGCAATATCTAAAGGATGTGGACTCATAGGAGATCCATAGACAGCTGAGACACCTCTTGCTGTTCACATACCTGCTTCTTGGTAGGAACATTGCTCCCAGAAAGAATGCACTTGCTTCTGTGCCTGTCTCTTCTGAGGGGGATTTAAACCACCAAGGCACTTGCGCTCCAAGAGTTGCTTGTCACTGCTACAGCAAAATTTGACTTTACAGTTCTAACCAAGCCTTGCTGCAAAGTACCCTGAGAATGTCAGAGTGAGCAATAGAAATAAGAGGAGTGTTCTGACTGTAATGCCATAAATTGGCTTCTTCCCTGAAGACAAAAAATGTCTTGGCCTCCCTTCTAGGCTTGCTTATGCATTTTACACGTCTCATTTAAGCTGCTTTGGAAAAAAATGCATAAACAGTTGTGTTAGAGCTGCCAAAAGAGGGTCCCTGGCCCATTCCTGAAATTAAGCCTGAAATGCTTTGGAAAATGTCTTTCCATGTCCACCTTAGCATACAGATCTTGGCCTGACTATTCATTGGCTGGAACTTTAAGCTGTCAGCCATGCTAAAAGGAATGGAGGGGAGATGTTATTAGAAAATAAAGATATCTGGCAGCAGATCAGAAGTTCAGTGCAGAAGTTTGCAGCAGGCACACAACAGGACTCCTGGCTGGTCCTCAGCCTGTCCATCAATGGTCTCAAGCTGCCTTCATACCTAAAGACAAGCAGAACAGCAGAGGTAGTCAGCAGTGGGCTTTGGGCTGAGACATGTCTGCATTCCTCTAATGAGCTGGTAAGATCATTTTCAGCATGAAGCAGTATGTGCTACTATATTGTCAAATACTTTTTTTTATACACAGGACAAGGACATTGTCCTGCATGTTTCTGGGAAGTAAAAGTACTGGAAAATTAGCCCCTAACAGAAGAAATAGATTTTTGTCTACATAAACAGACTGATTTTAAATTCTGATAGTAATTTTTTGGTCTCATAAAGTAAATTTAATGACACCACTGTGTGTTTATTTCTGACTCTGAAACCTAAAAAAAAAGCCAATAACACAGTAAGGAGTCCTACCTATTTATTTTCTTCTTGATTCATACCCATTAGCGTATCAAAGTGGCAATTTTCCAAACAGGCACTCATTTTGACAAATGCATTTTACCGACCCCTTTTACAGAGGCCAGACCTTGGAGGATATGTAGAAGTTTCTGTAGGAAATTACCTCACTGTTAAGTGGTTAGGATGCCAGAAATCTCCATCTCAGCCATGCATAAGTTATCTTATTTGTTAGATGCATTGGCTTTTATAAAAGCTCAATATAAGAACAGCCACAGGAATAACAAGCCTCGTCAGGTTCATTCTATGATTCTAGTAATAGTCAATAGCAAAGGTGTCATCTTCCCACATCATTCTTGTACTTCCAAAAATCTTTCTTTATTTACATAATGCCATCAGTCTTAGAAGACTTTCCAATAACTATGAATTCCAGTTTAAATAATTGCCTAATTGGAAATTAGGACCAGGATTTTCAGATTAAAATACTCAGACTGCAGCCATCCGTGATGCCTACACAAATGCATCTCTCCGAGTAACTCAAAAGCTTTGTGAAACTTCAAATTTGAGAACACTGTTTATCTTCCTTCTCTCTCTCTCCATCTAAAAAATCCTGCCAAAATCTAGGATTGGTGATGCTGCACACATTCTCTAAAGAGCTAAAAACTGTGGGCTGACAAGCTTCCAGCAGTAGAGTCCACATCCTAGAGCTAAATATGCAGAACTCTGTTTATAAACAGAGTATTAAACATGTACATCATGTGCACATCTTCAGCTGGGCTTAAACCAGTGTTTGCACATTTATAGCAGTTCAGGTGTTCAGCTAAATGTGAGCTTATGCTTATAGCCAATTTGAGGAACAAGCAGATAGGCATGAAGTAGACAATGCCAAATTTGATGACGTAAGTAGTAAGCACATCCATCTTTGAAAATCTGTTACTTTTATTTGGCTTCACTAGGCCTGTAATTTTACCTCTGTCTGGACTTCTATTTCTGGTTCTGCAAATTTCTGGTTCTGTGACATTTTCTTCTTTGGTTGCACACTGGCTAGAGGTGCATGTACACAAGCTACGAGATCCACTCCTTTCTCCAAAGATTTTTTTATCAAGCACTCACCTTACAGCAAAGTTGTCTAGTTTCATTTTTTGCATTAAAACTGTGACACGTTATATTGCCCATTTATGCTGCTACTTAAAATTCCCCAGCCCCAACACCTCTTTGTTTTTCTAGTAATCTCTTCCTTTTCCCTGACCCATATACCCACGGTTCAGTAACTGAGCCATACTGGGGCACCACTGGTGCCTGTGGGTAACCTCATTCACCTCTTGGCCAACTGCTCTTCTCACTCTCTTGCAACACTTATCAAATGGGAAAATCCCCTTTGCAGAAACCCACCTCTGTCATCTTCATCAGCTCGGTAAATCTGCATTTTATTTAATTCTAGCACTGAAATCACAAAACCATAATGAATTTCCTACAATCTGGAATTGCCACTCCTACTGTGGTGAGGAGAAAGGTGTCAGGGTTTTAAAGCGAAGCAAAGGTTTTTGGAAGTCAACTCAGTTATGAGCCAGGTTTTACTTTAATTTCTGGAGCAAAGTTATTAAAAGGAGATGCAGAAAAAGGTAAAGAGCTAAAAAATGGGCTGCCAGTATCCTCTAAATGGTCCTAGGATATTATTTATGGAATATTGGAGATGCTGAGTCTCTCTGACAGTGTTTTTGGTCAAGTACAGGTAGGAGGCAGGTGGAAGATCACTCAAGGCTGCTGAAAATAAAGACGAATCTCTCACAGATACAGTTCACAATAAGAACCTGATAGAAAAGATTTACTTCACAAAATGTCAAAGCCCACAATTTTACATTCAGCATCCAGGGTTCCATGTTCATCCTTAATGTAAAAGACATGAACAACTGAAACTTCTTACCTACTAGGAGAATACATCTCCAAAGAAAAAAAAAGATCTGAGTATAGACCATTTCCATAGCATTTAAAAGTCTTATTTTTGTGTCATTCCTTTCCTTAAATGGCTGTTGAAATCATCAGTGATTAGTACAAAGATGAAAGCTGAGCAGAAGAACTGGTATAAAACTATGTGTAAGCTAAAGAGGTACAGAAAAAGGGAGTAAAATAAAACAGCAATAAAAAAAGGACCGGATGTACTCACTCATCACTAGACATGTTACATGATTAATCACTTGTCCTTGTTGTAACAGCGAAGCCAGGAAATCCACAAAACCTCAGTATGTATGTAATAGTGCATTTCTAGCTAACAAATTACAGCTATCAAGCTACAGAGAGAAGCACTACATTTACTATAATTTAACATAGTGCCCTTGCCTGAAAACCTGGCAAAATTTGCTACCATGTAAGCCCATACCATCACATCTCTGTACTTCTATGAGGGTGAATATCCAAGCACTTAGCATTTACATGAGATTCAGCCAGAAAGACCACAACCAGGGCGATTTGCGCAAAGCAGTTCGTCGCGAAAGGTGATGGAGATGGTCCAGTCCAGCCAAAACATCCATCACTAACCATAAGCACAGCAAACATTCTAAACAGGTTGTGGTGGCGTTACCTGGAGCCAAAGCACAAGCCTGGCTGCATTCTGTGTCAAACCACTGACCAGCCCTGCTGCTGCTTGGAAAGTATGGCTGACATCCGATTGTGGGCCGCCCCATGAGGTTCACCAAACCACCAGCAGGAGAGTGGTTATGCTGCTTTCTTCAAAACATTTTTGTGGCTTTCTTGAGAGCACGGTATTTGTCAGGTGAGTAGCACAGCCAGATGCCTTTATCTCCTTGTTGCCATTATACGTGCTTCAGAACTATCCCAGAGGCCTCTCTTCTGCTCAGCTGTAAATAGAGTGTATGAAGAACCATTCTCCAGAGGGGCTGCAAGCATCAGAACACATTTTAAGGCTAACAAGGAGCATTTTCAGTCTGAACTCCCATACACCAAGAGGAAATTCCCAGTTATTTATGTAACTCAAAGTATTTTTTATTTCTTTCAAACATAGCACAAAGAACATTTTTACCTTTTATGCTGCAATTTTCAATCACGTCAACCCACGACCAATACTTTCTCAATGGGAGAGGACTGCAAATCTGAAATGGTTACTTCAGGTCTTCTCAAGGGGTGGTTAATTAGCTGTTTAATTAATCTCTGCACCTAAATTAACACATGACCACCTAACATGCCTGTTAACATCCATCTGCCACACATCATCCTCTGCCAATGACCTCTTTCCCTGGAGCCTCATCAATCAAACTCAGCTTGGCAGGAGACTTCTTGTTTGCATAGAGGAGAGAGGGAGACAATTCCCACCACCTCCCTGAGCAAAAGGCAGGAGGCATCACAAAGTCAGAAAGCTTCACAAAGTGAGAAACAAAGAATAAGACAGGAGACCTACCCAAAACATCTCCCAGAAGCCCCATGTCAGAGCTGAGCAGAGAATTCCCTTATTCCAGGCAATCCAGGCTATAAACATTGTACATCTTAATGCAGTTTTTACTGTTGTGGCTTTTATTACAAAGACTTACTCCTGGGAAAACAAAACAAAGAGGGATAGTATCACATGTATAGATAGATCGTTTTATTTCTGGTGTTATCTTTGGGAATTTCTAGACTTTCTTGTAGCAATGGGTTTGCTACTGCCTTGAAGGTGAGTCATCTTTTAGAACAGGGTGAGACTTATCTTTTTGACTCTCCACAGAAAAGTCAAAAAAACAGCGTCAGGAATTTGAAGGATAAGATGGCTTGGGTCAGAAGGGACCTTCAAATTCATCCAGTTTCAACCCCTCTGCTGTGGGTAGGAACACCTTCCACTAGGCCAGGTTGCTCAACCTGGCCTTGAACAATTTCAGGGATAAGGCATCCACAAATTCTCCGGGCATGTTCCAGCACCTTGACACCCTCAAAGTGAAAAATTTCTTCCAAATATCTGATTAAATCTCTCCTTTTTCAGTTTAAAGCCACTCCTCTTTTTCCTATCACTACATACCTTTGTACATGCCCCCTCCCAGCTCTCTTGCAGACCACTTTAGGTACTGAAAGGTGCTGTGAGGCCTCCCCAGAGCTTTCTCCTCTCTAGGCTGAACAGCTGCACCTCTCTCAGTCTGTCTTCACAGGAGAGGTGCTCCAACCATCTGATTATGTTAGTGGCATCTTCTGCACCTACTCCAGCAGGTCCATGTCCTTATGTTGTGGGGCCCAAAGCTGACAAATCACTTACAAAGTGATTACCTTCCAAATTATGAGGATTTTTCAACATGCATCCAGTTTGGGACAGTCCCTGAGTGATTTCCAGATCTGCCTGAAAAGGCCCACAGTTTTCAAATGTTATTACAACAAAGTATCTGAAATTGTAAAATATTAGTTTGATCAAATTTGGGAGAGTAATAAAAATGCTAACTATTGTGGAATTTGATAAATACAAGAAGTCACGGTGAATGTCCGAAACTCTTCAGAAGAGCCCAGGATCATTGTTCCATTTTACAGACTGACTCCTTCCAACAGATTTCACCTTTTTTGAGGGTATCAAACCTTCTTCAGGGTCAATGAAGTGTCTGCAGTATAGGACTTGAGGTTAGGAGACCTTTAAGAACAGAGAGTAGTAAAAACCAAGTCAGGGAAGCAAAATGCAGAAATTCCATGGAATAGGTGCCAAGGATGCTATGTGAGGTCAATGCAATCCACAACCCTTGCTGAAAGGTATTAGTTAGACTGAGAAAATGGACTAGTTAAAAAGTCCCACCCAGTAAGGACACTACAACTGAAAAGAAATAAAACCTTTTCAATCCTTACTCTTCTCAAAAACCCAAGACTGTATAAACCGCACATTTAAAAACAGATATGGAATTTAGGACACAACTGTGTTTGAACATTTGACTTGCAAACAAAAGATGGGAGGAAATGAATTTCAGTTCAAATTGAGTGATCTCCAGGGTCAAGACTGTTGTGACCACAGTTCATTCTCTTTCATTTTTTCCTTATTAATTAGACACAATTTCATGATCTTTAGCTTTACTGCATCCTCAGTTTAATTACTGGAAAATGTTTACGTTTTAAGAAAAATAATTGAAAATGAACGATGGAAACAACTGGCCTTCTCATTGCTGCCATGTATTCAGATTAATGGTTATTTCCCTAATTAATCTAAATCACTCATCCAGTGTAATTTGGGTGGCAGCAGGAAGGATGACTTTTTTGTGTACTTAATTTTTTTCTTAACAGTTGTGGCAAGCTAATACATGGACAAAAAGAAAGGAAGTCATATTCAGACTACAAGACGGGCATATACCATGAGCAGTGCCATTCCAAAACTTATAGAAGATGAGAAAAATCTCACAAGATAATTTTTAAAAAAAATTACCAAATTATCTGAAACCATTTCTCTAGGAGCCTCTCAAAAGCACTTTGATCATACTGATGAGGGCTCCTTGGGGAATTTCCAACACCCACCTCTTTATTTTCTCAGGCAGTCACAGGAAAAGAGGTTTTGTCAAAGATGCCAGCATGTACTAGGTTTGTCAGGATGTTTCAGGCTTAACCCTTTGAAGACTCTGATTGCCCTGAAGATAAAATATTCATATAGTGGTTTACAGCAATAAATTAGGACACAAGTCAAGTTCTGAACCTCCCCAAGCTAAAAGAATGAAAAATGTGTATGATCTGTTGCCACAGATATATTAGTTAAGCATCTCACAGTCCTGTAACAGTTAGTTTGGATGCTCTCCTATTCCCAGTGCCTTTTAATTCCAGTGGATTTAGCTGTGAACTCCAACTCTCTGATACATACTACATAACATACTGCGAAGAGTTCAACAGGACACCTGAGTATTGCCATTTCTCTTGACATAATTTCTCTGCTTTTACAACTTGGTTTCCACAGAGTCATATTCTAATTTCATACAAAAACATCATGTGTCTCCTCTGAACTACAACTTCCAGCAGAAGCAGATGGTTCTTTGCTGTATTTCTGTCCATATTGTTAGCATTTTTAGAGCATCATGTCTAATTTTGTGTGTGGTTATCAATCCAGTTGCAGCATCTGTTCACAGCACAATACTACAGGTAATAATATGAAAATACGACCTTCTTAGGTCTTGACTATTTTCTATTAAAGGTTACTATCTATCTAAATTGAGACCTGATGCAACTGGGTGAGACAACTGGGATTTTGCCAGCTTTCCAAAGGACTCAGTTCTGCCGTTTCTGGAAGCCAAGCAGCAGCACACTGCACATACAGCAGTACGAATTATGGAGTATGTTAGAGTTATATTATACTTCAGTATCAGCTTAAAAGTTACTTTTAGATCAGCATAAAATCCAAGGGTTTTGCAAGCAGTAAATTGGGTTCCAAACCAAAGTAACCACAGATTACTTTCCTACAGGAGTGAAAAACTCAGCCAAAAGCAAGTTTAGCTCTTCTTCACTGCTTGATGATTTCTGGTAGGCAAGCCTTATTCCATAGCCTCACAGCTAAGACTCCCCTTGCTGGTTTTTAACCACTTCCACCAGACAAGAATGAGAAGGCCAGAAGTCACATCAGGACAGCAGAGCAGGGTCAAAAGAGAAGCTAAAGAAGACAGCTGCACTACAAGACTTGACAAGGGACAGAAGAAAGGAAGAAACCAGCAACAGCCCTAAGGAAAGTGTAGGAAGAACCTCTGATTTAACTTAGAAGTTAAATGAGGTGGAGGCCGTACAAAATAAGAGATTGGAATTAAGTGGGCAACGGGGGCAAATAGCAGAAAGAAGTAGCACATTATCATACACTTTCTTTTCTCAATATTCATCTGATTCCTGGTTGAAGCACTGGAATTTCAAAAATCTAAGTCAAATGAGTTGCACAAGTGTTCTCTTTAGCCCTTCCTTAATTAAAAACAAAAAAAACCAACCCAAGTAAATGCACACAAAGGTCCTACAAGCAGCAGCTATTTTCAGAGGGATAAAGGCAATGTAGACTGTATGCTATGACTACATAAAGGCTCTAATTTCAGTTTTTGCAATTTCTGTGGAAAGGTGTTATGTGGTCACAGACTAGTACCCTGACCACAGACATGGCCCCATGGCTTCAGTGTCGGTTCCCTTGCCCCGAGCAGTCACACGCTTCATGGTTTGCCTCAACAGCAGTGGAAAGAGACAGCATTTGATTAATATGGTGCTCAATAACCAGTAAGGTCAGTGATCTGGGTACATTTCTGCAGCCTTGGCATGACTCACTTTCCATAGCCACCTTCCAATCAGAGGCTTGGAGCAATAGCCAGCACGGAATTCAGTCACACCAGAAGCTCAGGTTAGGGACTGAGACAGCAAGAGATGGAGTAGCACACATGTTGGGTGATGACTATGGACTAGCTGGAGACTTAACTCTCAATTTAATACACCAAGGTTAAACAAAGTGCATGGATACTGTTCTGTGGTTGAATGAAGCCAGCCAGAACCAGATTGCTGAATGAAAGAAAAATAAAGTCCAAGGCAGGAAGAAAAAAGCTGAGATTTATCTTCCACATGAATATCTTCTTTTTCTTTATGAAAATCTCTTTGCTTCCAACTCACTACTTGTCTTTTTTTGAACATACAGTATTTGAAGATTAAGTTATTTACTTGCTTCAGTTAACATGTATTTTCCATGTGATTGACCATGAGGCATTACCCAAACAAAAAATCTTTGAAATAGATATGGTAATGAAACACAAGAATGCTCCTTTTGGAAGCAGTGTCAAAATACTAAAGAAACCTCCTTTAAACAACCATTGCAAAAATAATCAAGGAGAGTTACTCACGCTTACTGGTTTTAAAGTAATTTCAGCAAAAATTTCCTAATCCTTGAAATGAAACCCAGCTGGAAACAGTAGATTCACAACTTATATATCAAAAGACATTAGAATAGATATTTCCAACAGCAGTACTTCTAAATCTTAGAAATGGTACCTGTGCACATCATCTCTGCTCAGCATTATTATTTCAGGGTAGTTGACAATAAATATGCTGTTTGGTGGATTTCTTAAGATTCCAAAACACTTGAGGATTGTGAAGAAACCTGTGAAATGTCCTGTTTCATACATTTTCATTTGCAGAGTATTCTTGAATTTGTACAGAAGACTAAAGCTGAGTTCTAAGCTAATAACCCAAATACTGGACAAACACCAAATTCCACATGGAAAAATCAAGGCAACCTTACTACCCTGTAGAATTAATGAAGGTGCCAGCCAGGAGCTATCTCTATAAGCAACTGTTCTTGGGATAAGCAGTTTATTATTTAAGTAGAAGGTGGATGAGCTCAGTTTATACTGCCAGCCACAGCCTTAAATATGCTCAAAGAGAGAGAGAGAGAGGGTGGAGAGCATGAGGGAGCTAAGGTATGAAGAGGCAATTAAGGGGGTAGAGAGAGAGGCAAGAGGGAGGAGGTGAGGAGAGGAGTAAGAGGCAGGAAATTAAGAGTAGAAGTTAAGAGAGCGAGGTTCTTATTAAAATACTTATATACATATACATATACAAATTCTTATGTTTTTCTGCGGTGAATATTCTGACTCACAGTAACCAACCAGTAGATGACACACACTCTATAACACATAGCCTAGAAGAACTACTACATTTCCATACTGTGTTACATTTTAAACTCTAAAAGCTACTCTTCAAATTCTTCTCTTACTGCTTCAGCCTCTGTATTCATGGTCAGCAGAAGGGTATTGTTCAATCAAAGGGATTCTCCTTCAGCTGGCTAGGCCATTTTTATTTGGTTATATAGAAACTAGCACTCACTGTCCTATATCCACTCAGTATCCTATATCTCAAAGCTAGCTTTCATTTCTATTTTGATTACAGGTTTCATATTTTCAGAATCTTTTGCTAAACAATCATATTTATAAGGTTTCCCTGTTTCATCTTCTCCAACACTATCCCAGCTTCCAAGCAAGATGAAGCTGACTGGTTCTTAACCCTTGTGCTGTGAGTACAGTCCATGTGACACTTTACTGCATGCCAGTGGAACAGTGGGTTCACCTTTCAACCCAAAGACAGTAAAGCAGGGTCCTCACCCCTTGCAGGGGTGACTCCAATTTAACTCTGTAAGAAGTATGCCATCTACTGATGCACTGTTTACTATACCCTTCCTCAAGTGCCTTCACACAGCCACCAACCAAGATCAGTTTTAGCTAAAAGAAGAAAAATATTACATGAATTTAAAAGAAACAACAGCACTCTCTAAGTCAGTGAAATGTGTTTTATTTTAAAGCCACTGCTAAAACAAGGAAAAATTTAGTGCAACCTGGAGTTCATAATCTGAAAACTGAATATAGTTAAATTACTAAAATGGCAAAACTTGTCACCATTATACAGTACAAGACCTTCATATTCATTGAGTACAGTTACATAAACATTTAGTTATCCAAACTGCTTTTGGTATACAACTGCATCACTAACTGGGCTGTGAATTACTGTAACACTGCACAAATAAGCAGCAGTTCCAGCAAATTAAAATAAATTTTATTATTAAATACTGTTCAGACATTAGAACAAAGGCCCTCTAAAACTACAACACCAGCTATACAACAGGAATGTACAAAGATGGTACAAAATAAAGTGACTACAGTGGCTGGGCTCTGTACCTGCTTCTTCAGAGCTCAAGTACAGTAAATGCTTGACAGTAGTGGCTCTTGCTGAAAAGGCAAACTTCTTACAATAAAAAGCATTCCTGAATCTTGTATTTTTATTTGCAAATCGACTGTCTAGAACTACAGGGGTTTGCGCTGGTGTTTACTACTTGCTGTGTTCCCATCTCTATTTGTCTCTCTTCATAGAAATGGTCCCAGACAAAGTTACATTAGAAAATGTAACATTTAAAATCTGATACCATTTTTGAGAGACCTAATTAGTCTTGGAATGTGGGTTTCTGAGTTTTGGGGTTTTGGTTGGCTTTTTTCTAAAAAGCTTACACAATTTTCTAAAACCCAAGAACAAAGATACTACAGAAATTGTATTCAGGTACATCGTCTGAGCTGCCTTTTACATCCTTGTTTTGAGATAGCAAATCCTCTTTAATTTTAGAATATGAGTTTGAGTTTGGTTTTTATTTTAATGCTTAATGCATACTTTGTACTATTTATGTACTCCACTCTGAATGTTTAAACTAGTTTTAAATGTGGCCACTTGTAACTTGCTTTATAGAGGGACTATTTCTTGAAGTGCTTTTTCTACATAATCTTCCAAAACATCACAACACTTCCATTTCTTAGAGCATCAAATGTATTTATGAAGTGTTTGGGTGATTTCTGAAACAGTAACATCCTAGGATATATTTTCCTCAACATAAAGATTAAATTACCAGGATTTCCCATAAAGAAAAAATGCAAGATGAAACAAACTTTACCTTATAATGTTTGTTTATAAAGCAGAGTTGTCTGCTTTAAAGGGACCAGAATGTGGCCCTTCATGTTTTTACAACTTTCACTTATGTTTCTGTGTTTATGCTCAGGAGTTTTAAACAAATTCAGTAGAAGTGTAATTTAAGACTTGCACTAGCAGGGAATAGCTTTCCCACTAATACAGCAGACAGCACTGGTTAGACATAGTAAGGTTTTCAAAGACTATTAAAATTACTCAATTGTAAAAATTTTGCCAGGCTAGTTTAATGCTTTTTAACTTCATACAGAAGGAGAAAAGTCAAGTCATTCCAAACAAATTTAAAACAATTTGTGTAGAAAATTGGTTTGGCTTTTTTGTTTGTTTTCAGTAAAAATGAAGGATTTTATAATCTTTTTCTCACAAAAATTTGGAGACTATGCCAGAGTTTCCTCAGAGGCTAATAAAACCATTTCTTCCTTAATGTAACATCAATCAATAGTTATACAACATATTTGATCCAGTCTGAAAACAGGATTCCATTTATTAAAACGATTTTCAGTGCAACTGTTGTCCACTTAATTTTTCTGAATAGTTGTAAGCTTTGTGAATGGCATGATCTTCTGCCTTTCTCCAAAAAAGTAAATGAAAAGAAAAAGCACTTCACCAACTTTATAAAATTCATCATTCTGACTAAATGAGTTAAAAAATGCCTGTTCTCCTGCAGTGTTTTTTGTTGGTTGTGTTGTAGGTTTTTTTAAATGTACAGCTTTGTACAGCTTTGCAATACCTTCAATATCTTTCTCACTGTACAGAAACACTTTACTATACTGTACTATATCCTCATGCCGTGAAATTCCAGCTGGCGAGCAAAATTTAGTGGTGAGGCACTGCTTTTAGCTTTTTATTTCCTTGACATTTCAGTTTTATAGGTAAATTTGTACAAGCATATTATTCCTGTGTTAAGGGTAAGGTGTTATAGCCAGGGAATTATTTCAAATACTTGTCTAAAAACAATGTGGAAAATCAACCTTAAAAAAATAAAAAAGGGAAAAAAGGAATACGGGGCTTTGAGAGAGGAGGAAAAAAATCCAGACAACATTTGTAAAACTCCTAAAAAATATCTGCTACTAGAACTATCTTCCAAATATAGGAATTAAATAACTTCCCCTAACATGCTTTGGGCTCTGGAGAAAAACTGTTCCTGATGGTTTGGATTGTATTACCTATAACAATACAAAAGACCTTGAAGTAGCTTTTGGTCTTTTTGTCACATACATTGATTTTTCAATCAGCGAAATGATATATGAAGTGAAGAAATAAACTGAGCACGACAGAATTTTAATGTCGTGGTAGAAGTATGCACCAGGAGTTCACAGCAGTGAGATCTCATACAGATATAGATAATCATATCTGTGTGTATTCACATGTGTGAACACATGTATGTGCATATACAAAAACATGAAAAATCTTTGGCTCTGGGAGAAAGGTGAACTTTGTACGATCCAAGGCAGAAATCCAGATGACAAGAGGACTTAAAGCCAACCATGTCTCTGCAAAAAGGCCAGTGGAATGCTTTCCTGAAACACAAAGACACTGCAAGAACAGTGCTCTTGCATTTACCAGTGTGACACTTCATGACAATCCATGAGGTAGGGGAAATCAGAATTGTACATACACCATTAAAATTCAGGAATAGATTCGGAGACCATATCTCTCCTTGTTTGGGATCACAAAACTGTGCACCGTATCAACAGTATATTTTCATGTGAGAAAGCTATTAAGAATATTTTTGTTCATCCAAAATCATTTACACTCTACGATTATTTGCCAAGTTTTAGGTGGCAGTCTGGTAATCACCAGCACATGCATTTTTCTTGCAAAGGATATATAAAAAAATCAAATCCCCAAAAGCATTTTCAAACCACAGGATAAGTGAAGGTCCAGATTTCCCTTCAAGACAGAAAACCAAATCAGGAGCATTGGTAAGAAACCTGACAAGACTGCTAAAAATATTCAATTAAAAGTGCCTTTAAAAAAATTTAGTGAAGGTAGTTAACCAAAAATGAAAAAGCATCAATTTGCAAGAAATTTTCCCCTTTACATTTTTATTAGCTTTCTTTGCTAAACTCTTCCGTGCTCACTGAGTAACAAAATTTTTATTCATGAAAAGGAAATTAATATGTGGCTGCTTTGTAATAAAGAATTAAAACTATTCAAAAAGATGGCCACAATCCTCAGAAGTTTCTAGCTTCTACTTTTAACATGTCTGCATGAGAGACTAATGCACAAATTTTTTGACACGGAACTAGTGCCATAGAAGTATCTGTATACAAAAATCCTCAGTAAAAAATTTAGCAATTTAAATCTGATTGGCAAGCTTCAGGAAACCTTGCTCAAGAATTACATACTAAATTATGCTCAACTTCTCACTTTGCCCTTCAACCAGAAATTACCAGCTCCACAAGAGTCAACAAATTCATGCATTTGCACCTCAGTTATTTCAGAGCAGACTGTCCCATCTCCACATAAAGTCAAAACTGATAACGCTATACTGGATTAAGAGGCTGCTCAGGCAGGTCACAATTTTCTTCCTGACAATGTTGCTCTTGGGCATGTAATACCTCGCCAAGATGAATAATCTTTACACCTTTCTGCAGCAAGGTATTCCAGAGCAGATTCTTGCTGAAATCAGTGCTCTTAGTCCTGCTGTGAATATAGCATACATAGGAGCGGGAGAAAGAGCTATCCTGGCACAAGGGGAATCCTGAATATCATGTCTGAGACTGTCTCCTGTGGACTACAATCATAGACAAGGGCTGCTCATAAATATCTCAGTGGTATGAACACAGCAGTAAATACAAGTTATGCGTGGGTGGACAACACCAATTATGGACTGAATAAACATACCATGTGCACAGTATCACAAAGCACAGCTATTTTGACTTTCACCTCAAAGTCTTTTAATGCTGACTATTACTTAAATATTCACTAGTCAAATTTTACTTTACACATCTGTGTTCCTTCTATCTCCTTTCAGAAGAGGAATGAAGCGAAGAGTGTTGCATCTTTGGGTTTTTCAGACATTTTCCAGAAGCCAACCAACCAAAGATTTACTTAGCGCTTGCTCTCCATCAGATGCCATCTCTATCATTTCACAGTATTTCAGCACTGCTTGCAAGAGATCTCCAACTTTCCAATCTCTTTCTCTCAGTCTTCTGGAAAGCTAAAGGGGAGACAGGGGAACACAAAATATTTTGACTGGGACATTCTGATTAAGTTTCAGAAGTTATTCTCGAAACATTAGGTCATAAGAGATCAGTTGTAATGAGTTAATCATTATTCCCACATCTATAAAAACAAAAACTTCCGCAAGATTCGAGCACTTCACTTTAGGGCAGTGTTCACAAAACTTTCTTCTGGAGGGAGCACCATTTTCAAATTATGTGGTGCCACAGGTATGAGGGCTGTGGTTCATCAAGATTGCAGAAAACAGGAAATTCTGAACACAAGATTAAGACATTTGTCACCCCTCCCATGCCAATAATGCATGTATAAAAAGACAAAACTCCATCTTAATAAAAGGATGTGGATTTTCCTTTCACAACATATAGTGTGGTTTGGGGTGGCACAGACACTACCCTCAATGAAAACAGTGTCTTCAAGGTTGGGAAATTATAACATTTTGGGGAAGAGGAAAAGGTGATGATTAAGTTAAACTACCACTCAGGAGCAGAGATCAGTGTAGTTGAAAACATTTATTTTCCCCCAGGATCCAAAGAAAAAAATCTTCCATTGCTGTTGTGTCATGCTCAGTTGTATGTGTAAGAAAGCCTACCCTAAGGAAAGAATGAATTTGACAGCTTGCCCAGGAGTAAAAAACCTAAGAATTTTTAGTTTAAATAAATAAATAAACGAACACCCACACAATTTATTCTCTGTAGCTTTCTGGACACCTGTCAATGCTGCATTTTGGAAACACAGTTTAGACACTCAACTTATTCTTTGGAGCTTTAAATTTTGACCCTTTTTTATAGTCCCTATTAAGACATTCCATATATTAAGTTTAAAAGTCATACATAGTGTTCAGGGAAATATTTTTCACAGCTACAAAATTAAGAATTCATACAGTTTTTATTATGAGACCTGCTAGATTGCAATATAAAGTTCTATAAAAAACAAAAAGGAAGACAATCTTTCCCTGCTTCTTTACCTAGCTGATGTTCCAACTGCAATAAGGCAAGTGATAGGACTGACAGAAAGAACATGGGCATAAAAACATGCATCAAACAATTAACTTCTTGAGAAAACCATTAACTTGAAGAAGCAAAAAAACCCTCTCTAATCCTGAGCATAATTTATTCTGAACACTGGAAACTCTTCTCAGTGGAAATAGAGAGACATCTTTTCTATATAAGAAGAGACTCAAATCTGTAGCTATTTCTGTGAATTTTAAAGCAGAGCACAGGAAGTAGGAGTTTTATAGTCTACAACATGCAATTTTGTAAATGATGTTTGTTGGTTTATAAAAGAATGGTCATTTTTCTTTCTTCTGCCAGAGGAAAGTGTGGCTAATGTCCAAATACCTACTTCAGCAAATACAATATAAAGTTTCTGTCCATAGAAGTTCTCCACCATGGTAAAACTACAGAGCTGGCATTTAAATTTTAATTTTATGTTTAATGTCATTACTTCTTTAGATGATCAATCTGTTTCCTACTGCTAGGTAAGTGAAATATTATACTCAAAACAGGAATCTTAAAATAGCTAGGTACAGTCTGATTAAAAATTGAATACATATGGGGTTTTTTAATCCAGACACTTGCATATCCACATTGTCAGGCATCTCACAGAAGTCAAGAACTATCTATTCTAATTTCCTTGTTATCCTCCTAACAAATGTATTTTGTTCCATACACAGGTATTTAGCTTCTTTCAGCCTTACTGAGCATAACAAGTACCCCTAAGGAAGAGTTCATACCCAGCTGCAGCAATACCCTGCCTGACACATGCAAGGAGCACTTCTGCCTTTCATGCAGCCACATCACATCGGTGGCTCGTTACCACGCTGTGATCAGCTAACACAAGCCTTTCCTCCCTTCCACAACTGACTGACTGCTTACACAGGAAACAGCTGTTTCCGACGTGCCCCAGCCCCGGGCCGGGTCCCCACGAGGCCGCGGTAAGTCCCGAGGGTCCCCAAGAGATGCCCAACCCCGCGGCTGCCGAGGGACCAGGACACCGGCCACGGATTCCTGCTGGGCTGCGGCGCCCTCTGGAGGGGCTCGCTCAGCTTTACAAGACCCGGGAATGACTATTTCCAATTTCATTGGGTCCGGGTCAGAGATCATTCCAACTGCGAAGCGGGATGGAATAAAAAACGGGTAATCATTCTCTGCCTCCGGGGAGGCAAACAAAATTTCAATTTATTTTAACATAACTGCATCTGGAGAACTAAAAATAATCTATAAAACTAAATGAAACAATTAACTACTGCAGGATTTTCAGGACTGCATGACTAGTGCCTGGTCTTACCTTCAGGTGTCAACTCGTTATCAATTTATGACTGAAGTGTCAAGTAGAAAAATGTTATAAATTTTTAGGAGGGCACACTTCTATTTTCCAGAGTGCTCTTCTCAGTATGCCCTCTCATTAAGGCAGCTGGAGTCATGCTCAAGATATACAGCCAGCTAATATCTTTCCTATGTGTCCTGGAGCATTGGCTCAAATCTGAACACCACAATTTCGTAGTCTCTTAACTTAGAACTGGCCAAAGAACGAGAGACTCAAGTAAAAATTTAAAAGAGAGGCACCTGCCATCTCTTATCTGTCTTTCATATTAAATTGTTGGATACATGTGTCTCAGATACACAGAAAATAATTTATTATTAACTTGTGGGTCCTACTACTATCCTATAAGGACTAAAACAAACAATTTCATATAGCACAGAAATGGAAAAAAGTATTTTCAAACTGCCTTCCAGTTTACAGAAGCACAAAGTCCATTCTGTCGGAATCAATATACAATAAAACATATTCTTGAAATAATTCCAAATCAAACATACCAGAATAGGAGCATAGGGCATGTATTTCTATAAGCCCAGAAAACATTTCCAAACTTTCTGGGTTATTTCAAATAACAAAACTTCCTACTCTCAAAATCAAATACACATTCCATACTGTTACATAGGCAGAAAATCACCCCAAAACTATCATTGACCTTGTGTGCTAGGAAGGAAGAAGCCTCTCTCAGGAAAATGCAGACCAGGTACAGTTCAGACTAGCCTCTAGCACCTTTCACATTCTTACAAGTCTCCAGCACCATCAGTGTACACATCCATCCAACTCCGCGAGTCTGTTCTGTCATAATGACCTTTATCTCCCAGTAACTCCCCTTTTCTCCTGAAATGATGATGTAAAGCTTTGGAAAGCCCCAAGCTGAAGAATCAATATTAAATTTCAGAACTGAGAGCAAGCAAGCTTTTTCTTCTTTAATATACTGGTAAGTACGTTAAGTCATTTTTACGAAGATCTTAATAGTCAAAATCCTATTAATGGCATCATGTAAACACCTTTTCACATTATCAGGTGACAAAATATGTTTTATAATTATCATTCCTTTGAACCTCAACATTACAGACAATGCCTATATATCTATTAAGTTAGCTTTTCAATAACGAGGTAATGTTAAAGCAATTTCTTGGTTGATTAAAAACATCTGTTTAATGTAAGAATTTCCAGATTATCATGTGTAGTTTTGTGTGCAGCCATGAAAGAATAGGTTTTATTGGAATAATAAGTTTCTCAGAAGTGTTTCTGATGGAAATACTGAGGACAGTATGCATACCAAAATACTGAGCCTTTCCAAAGAGACACAAATTGCTAAAGCCCAGTTCTTTGAAAGTTTGATCAATAAAACAAAAGTAAAGGCACCTAAGAATAAAACAGTCTTATTGAGAGTTCTTTTTAATACCTTTGGATATAGTTGCTTACAGAATAGACATAATATTTACTTTGAAACTAAACTTCTTTCTAACAAGAAAATGCACCTTTGCTATAAAAATCAACAAAAACAAAAACCCAAAAAAACCCCAAAAAACAAACAAAAACCACAAAAGAAATCCACAAAACAAAACAAAAAAAAAAAAACCAAAAAAAAAAACCAACCCTAGGCAGAACATGTTTAGTTAGAAAAAAATCTGCATGACCAAGTTCCCAGAAAGACTCAAGTTATAGACAATTAAATATTAAGTAAAAAATGCCAGAAAAAATATAATTTTCACCAAACAGAAATGATGTAATTGCAGCCTTTTTGGAGTAAAACACTTGTCAGTGAAGAAATGAAATTGATCAGTGATGAATACTGGTTTATGTATGGTATATACACAGGCTAAACATGCTGTTCCGCTTTGACCTCTCAGGATTTAAATAATGATATTCCTCAGCAGTGAACAGGAACTGAAGTAATAGCAGCTAGTGTATCACAGCAACTGGCAGCCAAGGAAATCCTTCCCCTTTCCCATCACCCATCAGACCCAAGTACTTACAAAGACGAATTCCCTTGCAGCAGTGTCGCGAAAGTGAAGGTCAGACACCTCTGTTTCAGAAGCTGCCAGCCACTGCAGCGCTGCTCTGAGCTGCGGGTCCACTAGATTTGGTTCCAGATCAATATTCATTATTGATAAAGTCTTTCGCATTTGCTCCAAGCCTAACATTAAATATAAAATAATCAAATCTATAGCTTCAAATTGTTTAAAAAAAATCTCTGTAGTTCACTGTTTATAGACTGTATTATCTTAAAAAACCTTAATTTAGTATACATAGATAACATGAAAGGAAAAAATTCGATTGGTCTCAAGTGTTTCAGCACTTTCCCATTGGGAAGTACTGTTTATCCCATTTACAACTGTGTGCAAACATAGCCAAGTATTAAAAGACATCTAAACTATAATGTATATTCCAAATGACAAGAAATTTAGCACAGATTTTCATAAAGTGAACAGCAATGACTCTCACATGGTCCATCAGCTCCTTCCATTTCCAGCTGCTATTTTTTGCTATGCCTTCATCTAACTGATTTTAAAAAGTGTGTATTTCTAAATTCTTCCCTGCACTGATCAGAATGCCTCTTGAACTTTTCCAAAATATATTACTGGTTTTACTGAGGCATATTCAGTTTTTCAACATTTCATTTATAGCATAAGTTCCAAAAATTTGTACAGCATTGGAGGAGTAGTTGTGTTAGTAACACTTAGGAACTACAGTTTTGTCAACTTCTGTTCCCAAGCTGAGTTTCTGTATCCAGCTAGCACAGATATCCTTTGTCACACTCCCAGATACAACTAAGCATGTACACAGTGCTCTCCATGTTGGAGTTACTACTTCCAGACTACTGAACTTGACTCTACAAACATGGAATATATTTGCAACAAAAATATATATTCATGTTGAGTTCACCTAAATCTCATTACTCTTCTAACTAAGGTTATGAAAATTGAGGTATGTAAGGTATTCATTCTTAACTTGCAAAGCCAAGCAAGTTGAAACAGATTCCCCTAAAAGTAAAAGCAAGATAAAATTAACTAGCAAAACTGTCAAAAAACCCCATGTTTTTAGTGGATAACAGATTATTTGTCTAGGAGCCTCAAAATTTAACTTCTTTAAAGGAGAAAGAAAAATTTTTAAAAAAGATGGTGGAAAGCATTGTGGTAACATTGCCAGGAAATTTTGGTATATTTTTTAGACTTATAAAATAGATATACATTTGATAATAAGGCTTTGATTCAAATTCTTTGGTGAACAAGGCACAGTCAGCTTAGAAAAAGCCAGACATTTCCAGGTATGACATGAAAAGAACTTCCAAATGTACAAGACTAGGTCCAAAGGTTTTCTACCTAGCACACTGTTTAAACAGTCCTGCAATTACACACAACAGAAATAGTCTTTTCAAAACAATAGTGAGAAAGTGAGGAACTTACACTGGAAAATTTCATTAGAAAATCCTTAATACAGTATAAAGCAGTCTGTTGTACTACAGACAGTAGGTGACATCTAAACCATGTAAAGAAATCCAACCACTATCCTAAACTGAGCAATTTGAGTATTTGAGATGCCAGAACCTTTTAACGTTGAGACCAAAAGAAAGCAAAGACATATTGATAAAGTAGATTAAACCTACAGAGCAGAAAATATTTTAATTATAATTATTCTGAAGAAAAAATACTCAATAATTTAGCTTTATTTTCTTATACCCTTACACTCATATCTAATTTAATAAAATTAAAAGATGTTGGTCACTTATATACATTTTCCAGGAGCTTAAAAAGAGAGGAAAAAAAACCCAAATCAACCACAAAACCCTGAACCCACGCATCTTTCTGCAAACATTAAGACTATTGAAGATGTGCAACAAGGCTTAATACCCTCTGTAATAAAATAGCAGAAGTTTATGGAACCACTGACTTTATCTTCAAAATATACTCAACACAAAGAAGAGCTCTGTTATAACTTGTTCTAACATCAGCTCATCTTGAAAACCATCCTACAAACTATGTATTCAGGCAGTTTTCATTTCAGCTAACTTTTAGTACATCAATCAGATTGAGACCAGTGCACACACAGAGATCTTCTCCAAACCACAAAGTGGTAACACGATTCTGGGTAGACCCTATGTTACACTTCACTAAGAAGAAAGAAACTAGTAAATGCATGGAATCCAACATTTTTAGTGTTTTTCATTACTCTCTCCAAAGATTATTTGTGTCCAGTTGGAGTATCTTCTTCAGCATGCTGAACGCAGCCATGTGGATGTTTTGCCATGGCTCCTTAACAAATATTTTTTAAAATTAAGCTCTGCATATAAATTCACAATTTCAACAAGCTGATCGTTCCCTACCTTATGTTATTAAACTCATGTAAGCATTAGTAACTAACACTTCCCAAAGGCTGCAAATTTCAGTGTCTTAAGAGGATTATGTAGGGCATTAATCGAAGAATACATTCTGACACCTTATTGACATTCATTATGATGAATAGGCAAGACAGAGTTCTCACCTTGTTTTGCAGACTACAAAGTCAAAGAATTAACAAAAAAATTAATGTATAGCGCACAGGACAAGAACAGTAGTATATGCAGGAACTGACATTACCTTCTACAGCATCCTTGGAATCTTCATCTTTGTCTTCTGTTCCATCACTGTATTGTAATTAAGAAAACGAAAATATGAATAGAATCCAATATATGCATTAAATGTAGAAAATTCTAAGACTGTAATGAAGGTTAAACAACAGGACGATCATAAAGACTTAAGGAGTGATAATGAAAAGCAGCTTTGCTTCTCACACCATTTCATGTTGTAAACAGACATCACCGACTTCTCAAGATTTGCTCTTAGGAAAAGAAGGGAGAAGAGAGAAACGAGAGAAAGGTGTTAACAGTGCTACTTATTGATTTTAATAGTTTTGTCTCATATGTGAAAAGGCTGAGCCACGTTATGTCACAGATATGAATAGCTACAGGTAAGCCATAAGTGGTCTATAAAACCAATTACTAAGCAGTTCTGAAAGTTTACACAACCTAAAGGGGAAAAACCCTCAGAAATCCTGTAGGAAGCAAGCTCTAGTCTGCATGAAAAAAAGTAAATCTAAAGACTTGTAAAACTGCAGGCAAGAACATGCAAAAAAGGGACCTTTTTGCAAGCAAAACACATTCATCAGTTTTAGCACAGAAAAATTTAATCATTCACAGGTGGATTATTTAACAAAAAAATCATATTGTGATTAAGTGAGAAGAATGTGAATAACATATCAGCATAAAAATGTATTTTATTTTTATTTTCAAAAATGGTGATTTCATGCATTAATTATGAGGAACTCATCTGGTTTATATTTCTCAACTCAACCAACCTGTCTGATGTTGGAAAGGATAAATTCTCCTCATACATATCTCCTTCTAAACCAAGACTGCTCCAGCTACTGCTGTTACCATTACTGCCAGGAGAAGAACAGAAGACAGCTGAACTAGAAAAGAACAATAGCTCAAACTAGAACCTTCATTTTCCTTACAACTCTTTTGTCAAAACATTTAATGCAAGAGCACCAAAACTTTCTAGACACGTTTGCTGGAATCAACATGACTCTCAGTGCTATCCAGAGCAGCAATGTGCACAGTAATGCAAAGCTAGTAGGTTTCAGTACACTAGTGTAAGTATTAATTTGTACTCATCAATTCTTCAGATCAGTGCTAGCAGGAATTCTGTCCTCAGGTCTAAGCACATCACTTGTTATTTATAAAAGTTCAACAATTTCAAAACGATTACTCATAGGAAAATGGATTACATCTATATTATTTGCTTAAGGAACAGCTAACAATGAATAAAATTATGCACTGTGAAGACAACTTCACATACAAAATCCTTCCATCTCACTCCAAAAACCCAGTAACAATCTCCAACAGCCTGATGAGCAGGAATTCCGAGAGTAAATTTTTTTTTTTTTAATATTGTTCTGCAAGTCAATCTGTTAAAAAATAGGTTTATAAATCTATGAAAACAATACTGAAAAGATTACTTCACTCACAGTTCACAAAAATACTGCATTTATTCTACGACTACATTCAACTTAATGCAAAGAACTGAAAAAACTGAGCATGTTCTTACACTTGCTAATTTCCATCATTATAAATAGCACAGTTTGTTAAGCCTGTCAATATGTACAAGATCTAGCAACTCATATGACTAAATATCTATTCCCCAACTTCATACCTCCTCCAGAGCATGTCTGGAAGCCTTCCAAGAACAAGACTTCCAAATATCCAGCATTCTTCAAGAAAGCAGACTGTCTACTAGAGATGGCGTGAGAAGCTGCGGAGTAACTGCAGAGAACAACTGCTGCAAGAACATGCTTTCTCCACCTAAGTCTTATGTGACTGTTGAAGCTCATTTCCACTCATACCACTCAAGGCAAATAGCAAAATGGTGGAAGAAAACATTTCAAGAGACAGACACTGATCTCTTTCAAGTGTCTGCCAATAACATTATCACCTATCAGCGTCCTTTGCTCTCCAGCGTGTCTGCTTGGATCCCAATTTCAAAACAGTGAACAGCAGGTTAGCAAGTCTACAATATAAACACACTCAAATGACATGAAAAAAAACTAAGAAGTTGCAAGTGCATCTTCTTAAAATTCAGTATATTGTTGCTTATTTAGACTACACGTCCACAGTAAATTCAAAGAGTTCTCTTGCTTTGCAAACAAGAAGAAAGAAAATCAAAGAGCAGAAGTTTTTGAAGAAACTAGCTCGCAAAGAATGCAAACCTGGTCTAAAAAACATTTCTTGAGCTACTGTGTGAAACTATCATACTCTATGTGAAATATTAAACTGGGCTTAAAATCATTAAATTACTGGTATAAAAAGTATAGCCTTAATACAGCCTATTGGTATCAATACTTTGCACTCACAGTGCCTCATTCACTGGAAGTTACATGGATGCAGAACATAAATAGAAGTAAAAGCTGCCCCGGTTCTTAGACTAAAGGATAAAGAATTTGTAATCTAACAGAGTAACCTCTGCACACTACTGTTCTGATTCAGTAATACATTTCACAGAGGTCAGTCTTGGTCTGAAATAATCATATATCTTGAACCATATGATTACAGTGGTGTATGAAAAAGGGATTGAAAAAGGGATGAGCCCTTTTTCTAATTAACAGCCAAATTAGCAGTCTTTAAAATAAACTCCTGTAACCACAAAACAAGTAATAAACAGACAAAGGTATTATACAGCCTGTGTAATGGTTCAGGCTGCTCTTCATCAGGAGCCAGCAGAGTAACAAGAAGAGCAAGCGGCTTCTGCTCTAACCCAACCTGGATGCTGGATGAAAAGCCTGTGTTTATGCCTATACTTATATCTACACATCAACTAGAGAGAAAGCTTAAGAACTTTTTAATTCTAAATTTAAGTCACTAGATTGAGGCATGCAAAGCAGAAGATACAAGCACTTCCCTGCATAACTAACTAGCAAGTTCTCTAAATAACTTTAATCTTAATGGAGCTGCCCACAGGAAGCAGTGAATTGATTTCTTGTCTTGCTTTGCTTGTGCACAGCTTTTGCTTTACCTGCTAAACCGTCTTTATCTCAACCCGTGAGTGTTCTCACTTATACTGTTCCAATTCTTGCCTGCATCCCACCTTGGCAGGAGTGACTGACAGGCTGGGTGGGGCTTAGTTGTCAGCTGGGGTTAAACCACACCAGGGTATTATTACTGACTCTGGTCTTGTTACAGATCTCCCCCTGGGTATCTCTTTTTAGACAGGGCAATAACCTCAGATCCTTCCTTCCTTCCAGCTGATAAACCTTGGCAATACAGATGAACACATGTGCTGTTACCAAGCCACAATTAGTTCTGTAAAACCAGCCGATCAATTTGCACATGCCTATTTCCTCCACCAGCACTTTTCTATCCAAATTATGCCTCCCCTTCTATGAGTAACATGTTAATTCAGGTCATTCCTCTTCTAATGAGCCAAAGATTTTCTTCCAAGTTACATAAATTACCTCATTTTCATTTACATCTGTTTTGGGAATGATAAACAGATAACAAATACAGCACAGGCACTACTGGCCCAGATTTTTTTATATGTTTTTTCATATTATCAACTAATCTATATTTTATTGTGTATTTATAACTGCCAATATAGCCAATATTCTTCCTTACACTTATATTTTCATCATGATTTTCAGTTCAAGAGATGATGTTTTACTAAAATAACTCTGAGTTAATGTATTCCTTTACAAAATTATTAAGGTGTATGAGTGACAAATTATAGTAGTGGTTTGATTAAATTATTTAGTTAAGCAATACATGAAAAATACTGCCAACATTTAAAAGGGTAGTTTCACATTGGTACCAAATAACCTATCTGGATATTACTTAAGTAAGCATGTCTCCCATACTTTCTTTAATCTCAGTAATGCTGGAAATACTAACTAAAGAAAAAAATCTCTCTCCCATTTATGCCATTCTTCAACAGAAATTGCATAAGAAACTAAGTTTATTCGTTCCTCATACATTCCTTATATAGAAGCTTGGGACACAACTCTCAGTATAATTCTCCCTGGAAACAGGCAGAGACATTGCAAATTTTAGAACTGCCATTCTAATCTTTGTTAGTTATCAATCAGCCTGGGACAGTGCAGTGATAAGCACTGTAGAAAAAGTCACTACCCTGAACAGCTAAGTTCCAGTATTACACACCTACAAGTACATGGTTAGTAGTATATACTCCACCAATGTCAATTAGAGCAGCTTATAAATTCCAGTCCCAAAAAGGACAAAAATAGCTGTAAAAGCTCATCATGCAAATTAAGCTATTACTTTTTTTCAAATTATAAAAAAAATTTTCTCGAGGATTAAGTTTAAATATTTTAGAGCTCAACCTATAAACTGTATTCTCAAGCTGTATTTTACACAGAGTGGTTGTTTTTAAAATGCTTACATCTTTTGCCAATACTTAAATTTTATATGTACAGTTTTACTTCATGTGATCCCCTAGCATCAATGACAATGCACTCTCCATTATATTTTACAGAGTACGAGCATTCATGGCCAACAACATTCTTGTTGTAAGAAAACAAAAGCATAATGTTAGAGACATTTTTCATTAAAAAGTCATTGTGTGTTGAAGACAAAAATAATCTCTTCTCCCCCAAACCCCAGGAGAAATATCACTTGATGACAAGTTATTTGATGTCAAGGTAACTGTTTAACTATACTAAATCTTCATAATTACCTGTCACTTAGGTGAAGAAAACTGCTGCTCTCATCAGGATGTTCATCTTCAAAACTTAGATTGGACCAACTCCCAGTGCTTTCATCACCAATACTAAGACTCATCTGCTGACTAACAACAGATTCAACAGAGTGAAATCCTTCTCTTCCAACAGAGCTAAACAAAAATTTAAGACAAAAACATCACTGCATTTCATGCTGACCTGTGTTTAGTTCATTCACAGCAATTTAACACCATTCCAAAAACATTAAATTCCATTGGAAAAGAGAAGGTGGGGAATCCCTTAATTTGTGCCCTGTTCGTAACACAAGAAATAGTGCAACCAAATTAATTTGAAACATCAACAGGCTTCGATTAGGGATTGCCATTTGGAATTCTTTCACTAGAGATCAAAGAGAGTGGTACAAAGAATTCTCTCATTTGGAATATGATTTGCCATGAAGCACAGAAGGCACTGTAGCTCTGCAGACTGTATATCACGGTACACTTTTCAAGCAGAAGACTTACCATTTCTGAACTTGCTCACCCTAGGACTGTTCAGCTATTTTCCCTGGCCTACCATCAGTACAAGTAGCTAAGTGGTCTGCCACTGAGGGCAAGGTACTTAAATATAAACTGGCATCTAAAACATTAGGATTCCATTTTTTAAAAAAGTTTTCTGCAGAAAAAGATTTGTCGTTCTTCTTCAAGAATGTGTAGCAATGTATGACTTGTACAGAATTTTTCCTCTCAGGAAGCAAGTTTAATTTCTTTATCCAAAAACCAATCAAGCATCCATACTCCATAGAAGTTAATCTTTAGAAGACACTTTAAAAGTTTCATTTAAAGAAGTTTGAACTCCTTATTAAAAAAAAAGGGAAAACAAAACGAAAAACCTTACAAAATGAAACATGCAGTTATGAAATAACTTTCATATGCACACTGTGATTATCTGTCTATATATATAGATAGATATATGAAGCGGTAGGAAGTTCAAGGAAAGATCATCCTGCCTCCACACAGCAAGCAGCCACAGTAACATACACTATTTAAAAAACCAACCTTAACTGCATCATTCCTAATAATTTGCTCCAGTGAGCAAAATTTGTACAAATATGTAGCTGAACTGGAACCCATCAGGGCAATAAAAAAGGTTATTTTTTCCATTTTTATTTAGTTATACCAGCACCAGTTCTCTATATCACATAAGACAGTTTCTCAAGGAACATATGCATTACATACCACACACTAGATGACAACAAAAGAAACATTTATAAATTCCATCACAGCAAAATTCTAATATCATCTCCTTGCCCCAATTTAATAATAAATAGTATCTCTTTGAACCCTGCATTTTGTTGTTGGCATATTCTAATTAGAATTTTTTAATAAAGTGTCCTCTTTGATACCACAGGTAAAGGAAAACATCATCACATGACTTTCTTTTCTTGTCACACAGAAAAGAGTTACTCAGAGTAAGGACTCAACCCTGTTCTGCAAAGACCAACAATATACTTACTCAAGAGCACTTTTATGCTGTTAGTATGTATTTCATATTTCATATCCAACCGTGAAAAATTTAATTCAGTCCCACTGTGGCCTTTAGCCACTGAACATATAAAAAACAATTTACTGTCCATCGTGATGTCCCTCTAAACACCAGAGAAATAAACCAGTGTAAGGAATTTCCCTCAAAAAAAATAATACTAGGAATATAAGTATTACTTCAAAATTAAAAAGACAAAAAGGTACCAATTGCTCTTGGACCTGAAAAGATTTCACTCTGTCACAGGAGAATCTGTTTTAGGAAACAGTTGCTTGCCACAGATTTACTGTAGCAAATATTTCCTATTTATAGACCTATTAAAGGAAACAGTATGTTACCTTTTGCTAAATACACAAGAATTTCAAAGTCAATTCCTTTGTTCTTGCATTACTATTTTATACACTAAAGTGTGGTTTAGTAAGTTGTTTTTCTTAAAGTAACAGGTTATTTTTCTTTTGTGCTTGCTAGTACTAAACACATCCATAAATAATAAAAAATATTAATAAAAAAATTAAGTCTTCATAGTACAAGGCAATGGCTCATTTAACCAGCATCCAATGCTGGAAGTACAAACAGGGAAAAAAACTGGATTCTATCATGGCTCATAGATCAACAAAACCCATAAGAACTAGTAAGTACAACTATAGGTACTATTTTGAAACTGAAACAGTAAGTTCCACTTATTAGTCACCTACTGGAACATATGTATGCTGATATACATAGTTGTTTTCAAGTTCCCTTAGGTGGAAAAAAGCTTTTTTTCCCTAGTTCTGAGTCATTTAAATATAACTAGAAGAACAAAAAGAAAACATTCAGAATATAAAGTGTATCTTTCTAAGAAAATATATATTAAAATTCCTTCTGAGCACATATTTGTAGTAACAATTCTTTTTCTGGTACAAAATGCAACAAATAAGAGAAAATTAGTATTACCTTATGGTAACTGCCTGACCAATATTAGTCATAGCTGATGTCATTATTTCAGTTGTAAGGCTTTCAGCAAAACTGACTCCATCTTGTCCAATACCACTGTCAGCTGTAAGACTTGTATAATTCAGCTCTCTTTCTCCTTTCTCTTTGGCAGCAGTAGCCCCCTTCTCAGAAAACACCGCCCTCTGTTCTACATCAACGTGAATTTTGGGAATATCGACTTGAAATACTCTTGAATTTTGACAGGCACCACCCAATCCAGAATGAAGAAAATGCCTCACTGGAATGCAAGATTCTTGTGCAGGTGGATGACGGGACATACTTTCTGTACAGTACCGATGTTCCTTCATACTGCAACATCTACAGACAGTTCCAGAAAAAGGAGACAGTTTTTCAATATATGAGAGCTTATCCCCATTTCTTCTGTTTTCAGCCACATGGAGAACAGCTGACTCTAAACTCATTTCTAGAGTATCATCTGCTACTTTCCTAGCATATTGTTCTATAGCTTGAATTATGCCTTCACTGTAGCCATTTTCATTTATATTACCTGTACTATGATAAAGTTTATAATCTGGGGAGAAAGGATGAAATGTCCTAGAAAACCTTGTTTTAATGAGATCCCCTGTGACTTCATCAAATTCAGACTTTTTATATAGACAGGAATCTGTTAGAGACTTTGGCAAACATGC
>VWYI01007569.1:0-23053 GCA_013399455.1 Anthoscopus minutus | reverse complement strand
TCTGTGCCAGTGGGTGAGGACAGTCCTGGCACTCTTCTGCTCCTCTGGTCGAGGTTGTGATTTGCTCTCTGTCCCCAGCACTTTGCTGCTCCTTGCCAGGAGCAGCAGCATGGCAAAGTCAGAGGATCACAGAATGGCCTGGGTGGGAAGGGACCTTACAGCTCATCTTGTTCCAACCCACAGCCCCTTGTGTGTCTTCAGTGCAGTGTTAAGGAGAAAGGTAGAAGACAATATCTGATGCCAGTTGTGTTTGCTGGGGTGAGAAATTTTTGAGTTGTACCATGTGCTACAGGAAGTGAAATATTAAGTTAAAAAGAAAGACCTAACAGCTTTAAAATGTTTGCATAGAGGGCTTTTTTTCTGGGAAGATTCCATCACTAATCCAAGTAAATAATGCCTGTGATGTGCTCAGGACATTGGTGACATTCATACCAGGTGGTGTGAATGTCACCGGGTTATCCCTCCAGAAGGTACAAGTCTTAAATAGATTAATTGCTCCTGAGCAATCCTAAATCCTCTATGGATTCTGTGGAATAGGTTTTACTTCCAGAGGGCTGAAGTTGGTTGATGAAATCTCAGTGTGGGCATCTAGAGTTGGGAGTATTGTAGTTATAGATGGCAAAGCAAGAGAGTAGTTCCAGTGTCATAGGAAACAGAAGTAGGCATTGTTTCTCCTTTGGGGACAGAAGAATGATCTTCTTGGAACAGAAGTTAGCAGTAATATTTTGTTATTGTAGTTACACTAAACAGAAAATTATGCAATTTAAATTTATTTTTAATTCCTAAAATTATTATTTAAAAATAATACATGGCCTGTCTTACAGTCTGAGGAATTCGATATGTAAATCTCAGCAAAATGTAGCTCAATTTTAGTTGCTAGTACTGTAATAACAAAAAATTAATGAGAGGAAAGAACAAAAGGATTACCAAATACAAAGAAAGACAAATGTGAATGAAAAGTTATGTCTGCTCCCTACTGATGAATTAGCAGTGCCCTGCTGATAAACTAGATTTTCCTTTATGCTGAGGGATTATTTTTACAGAATGTTGCCTGTTGTTTAGCAAAAAATCTCTTTTCAACAGGCAAGTAATCCATTGGAGCATTCTAGGAGTCTGCCTATCAAGAGCAGGGGCTGGTGTCATCCAAATAATGTTGGGTTTTGCCCATGGGATGGTCTATACACCTGATCTGCTGACATATGATAGGGAAAAAGGTTTCTAGTACAGGAACTAGGAGGACCTGTTGACAGAGCTTTAAACCAGTTTGAAAGGGGGAAGGGATAAAACCAGTCTGGGTAGTGAGAAGCAGTGGGATGATGCATGAAAACTTGAGGAACTGAGCACTGGTGGGAGGTGTTGGCTACAACAGACCACAGCATGAAGAACAGACAAGAAGAGCTTGAATCCTTGGCCCAGTCTCAGTGATTTGACATCACTGGCATAAATGAAACATTACTAGGATGAGTCCTGTGATCGAAGCAACCTATTGAACAGTTACAGACCTTTTAGGAGAACAGGCAGGGCAGAGGAGGCTTAAAGGGGTGTATCTGGGAGGGTCTGGGGTCCAATTCCAGCTGGCTCTGGACCCCAGGTTTTAACAACCCTTTTAATGCCAAAAGCAAAAGACGAGAGGCGCTTTTTCCCTCAGGACCAAAAGTCCCATAGTTTATTGTAGAACAAGCTCACGTGGTGTCCAGGAGGAGAAAGAGAGATAAGCCCAGGGCGAGGGGATGGCGAGATGTCACGGCCAATGACACATCTGATGGGAGGGGCGAAGGGAGAAGGAAACTCAGGTAGGACCCATCACCATGGTCTTGGGGTAGGGGAGAGGAGTGTGTGAGAAACAAACCACATGATAACAACAAAACCACCCAGTGCAAAATAATAACTAAACAAATTGTTCAGGGCAATACAACAGAGGCTGAGGGAGGAATACTTTGTAAAAGAAGGGTTAGAATGTAGGGAAGTCATAATTGGCAGTGGCACAGTTGAGAGCCTCTGGGTAAGAATCAAGGGACAGTGAAAGGATGCAGACATCTCTGTGAAGCTGTACTCTACAGATGATAACAACAATGGAAATAAGGAATGCATCCTTTGTTTGAGGAACTAAGGGATGCATCCAATTCAACTGCCCCTGTCCTTCTGGGATACTTCAGCCTGTCAGAAAAAAAGTGGGAGCATCGCGCCATTGGTGCAATCCAGGCCAGACCACTAAAACACCTGGATGACAACTTCATGTACAAGT
The DNA here is from genome assembly GCA_013399455.1 of Anthoscopus minutus. Classification (NCBI taxonomy): domain Eukaryota; kingdom Metazoa; phylum Chordata; class Aves; order Passeriformes; family Paridae; genus Anthoscopus; species Anthoscopus minutus. The sequence goes on along the minus strand of VWYI01007569.1, from coordinate 20,808 downwards.
ACTAGGAGAAGTGACTAGTAAAGATGCCCTCCTTGATTTGTTGCCACCATGATTGGTGGCTATCTTTGCTACAGCAGCAGCAAAGTGATCGAGTTTAAAATCTCTGTTGTTAGGAGGAAAAGTGTCAGAAAATTTTCACTCTTGGATATGAGTAGAGCAGACTTTAGGCTGCTCAAGGAAATAGTGATCAAGATCCCTGGGAAAATTCTTAGAAAGGTACTGGAGTCCATTAGTGTGGATCACTTTTTAGGCATCACTTCTTAAAGGCACAGGAAGAGGCAATTCCAAAATATTGAAAGTCAAACAGGTGAGACAGAAGGCTGGCTTGGTGGAGTAGGGTTCTTCTTTTGGAGGTAAAGCAGAAAAGGAAGGTGTATGCCCAGCAGGAGGTTGGGTGACGTGGCAGGAACACAGAGATGGTGCTCTGCAGGGAGAAAACTTTTGCAGCCAAACCTTAACTGAAGCTGAGACTTGCCAGAACTGTGGGGATCAGTAAAAAGAGGGTTTTAAAATACACTGGCAAAAAGCAGTGCAGAAATGACATTGGTTCACTCCAGAATGAGGGTGGTCGCCTCACATACAGGGAGTTTGACAAGACAGGGATATTTATTGTTTTGTTGTCTCTTCAGAATGGGCTAAGGGAGTCTCAGTGTCCTGAGCTGAAAGACCATAACTTGAGAATGATAAACTCACAGCTGATCCTGAAGTTGTAGGGATCTGATGCACCAGCTGGATCCCTATAAATCTATGAGGCATGATGGGATTCATCTGAGAATACTCAATGCCTATGCCTATACTCAATGCTAATGCCATTGTGAGGCTTCTCTCGATATTTTAACAGTTTTGGAAATCTGGAGAGGTCCCAATTGAGTGGAAGCTGGTTAACATTGTCCCAGTTCTCAAAAAGCGCAGGAGGGGTGACCCTGTAAACTACAGGCCCATCAGTCTCACTTCAGTGCCTGGTAAGGTCATGGACAAAGTTACTGTGGTAGGTATTGGAACATTCCTGGAGGCATCACATTAGTGAAAAATGGACTAAACCCCACTAAGAGCAGTGCAGCTGTGAGCAGCAGCCATTCTTCATTCAGCTGGAGGCACAAGGGGCTGTCTCCTGTGAAATACCATGCATGCTGACCACAGAAAGGGCTCTTGCTCCCAGGCTATATTTTACATGTGTGCTCACAGGTTTTCCCCAGAGCAAACCTACATGTGAAAATCATTTCTCCAAAGTCATTAATGCATGTTCCTTGCCTTTTCACATGAGTTTGTCTGTTTTGGGGGTCTGTACAGTGGTCTCTGCTGGTTGCCAGCCCTGAAGTGACACTTGACTGCCCCATGAGTTTGGTGCTGCTTTCCCAAATCTGGAGCCAAGTTGCCCAACGAATGTAATTCATTATTTTGGAGATGAAAGGGTTTTGTCCTGCTCCTCTTCTTGGTTGATATTTAACGTGATCCCCATTATGCAGTTCCACAGGCCAGTGATTTTACAAAATAATCATTGTCTTTCCCCTACCAGCTGAGCAAACAGGTATTCATCTGGCAACAATAGGTCAGCACAGCTTCACAAGGTCCTGCTGGTCACACCTGAGTTCCTTCCATGACAGGATGACACACCTGGGTGACCCAGCAGAGGCATTAATGTGATCTTTTTGGACTTCATCAAAGCTTTTAATACAGTCTCTCCCAGGATCCATCTGGACAAACTGTCCAGCCCACAGGTGGATAAAAGCATCATGGGCAAAGGGCTTATGAGACGGGCACAGAAGGTGGCAGTGGCTGGGGTGACACCAGGCTGGCACCAGTCACTGCTGGGGTTCTGTCCTCACCCTGTGCTCTTCACCATCCTCCAGCCTGGACACAGCACTCCAAGGAGCACTGCGTAAGTTCGCTGCTGACATGAAATTGGGAGGAGCCCCTCGAGGGCAGAGAGGTCCTGCAGAGAGAGCTCAGAAATCTCTCTGGTGGGGGGAAATCACCAATGATGTTGGGTTTATTCTGCGCCTGAGATGGGACCTGGAGGTCCTGGTCCATGTCAGTTTGATCTGAGCCAGCACTGGCCTGGAGCCAGGAGGGACATCCCTGTCCTGGGGGGTACCAGGTCCAGCATTGCTGGCTGGTGCAGCCTCACCTTGAGTCTTGGGGACAGTTTTGGGCACCATCATATCAGAAAGGGCTAAAGTTGTTAGAGTGTCTGACAGAGAGACGTGGGGATGGTAAAGGGGCTGGGGGGGCACACGAGGAGCAGCTAGGGCACTTGGTGTGCTCAGCTGGAGCAGAGGAACCAGAGAGCAGAGCTCAGCAGGGGCTGCAGCTCCTCCTGAGGGCAGCTCCCAGCTCTGCTCCCTGGGGCAGGGACAGCACCCAGGGAATGTCTGGAGCTGTGCCAGGGGAGTTTTAGGTTGGATTTTAGGGCAAGGCTCTTCCCCCACAGGTGCTGGCACTGCCCGGGTTCCCCAGGGAATGGGCATGGCCCGGAGGCTGCCCTTTGGACAGCGCTCCAGGGATGCCCAGGAGGGATTGTTGGGGGGTCTGGGCAGGGCAGGGGTGGGCTGGGTGATCCCTCTGGGTCCCTCCCAGCTCAGGGGATTCTGTATTCTGTGATCTTTGCTCATGCTTTAGGCTTTCAAAAAGTACTGGTTAGCTGTTATGCATAATCATGGATATTATATATCCAGTATGCTGGATGTTTTTACATTAATTGCTAACAGACTATTTATATCTATATAAAAGAGAGTTTTCTCTATGCAAAGCTGAGAAAATTCTTCCTGTGCACTACTTTAGCCACATTCAAACCAATGTAATAATAGCACAGCATATCCGAAAACACTGGTCGTGCATTAAAATTAATCACAGACAGGTACCTGCTGTCTTAGCTTTGACAGTTTTTCTACACGTGAACTGGTGAAGAACAGATTGTTCTGGCCAAGTGTAGGCAGTGGGCACTGTTGGAGAATTATTCACATTTCTCATTGTGGTCTGTCAAAGCTGGAAGCCTTACCTGGACAGCACAAAGAACATTTGGAAATTGCCAGAAGCCCATATAAATGCTAAATTGCTGTCACTGCAGCCTCTCACCCCTTTGGGAATCTCCTGCTCAATAGCTTGGACTTGGTCTGGAGGAAATTGCAAGTAGAGCTCTGTCCTGCAGTAGAGAGTCCTTTTTTTTTGCCCAGCTGCATGCAGCCTGCTGATGAAGAGGAGAAGATTTAAAAATAAATTTCATAAGGGGGATGGAAATGGGTGCTTCTGTTGCTCTGATACTGCCAGAGTTCCAAAAAACATCCTCTGGTTTACTCTATGTCCAGTACAACTACACCAAAAAGTCTGTTTCCCAGGACATATTATTATGGTGATTGCTGTCCTCTGTGACTGCTGTACATTTACAGGCTGAGATTTTCACCTTCTTTGCCTACTTTCAAAGTTGTCTGCTTTCAGAGTTTTTGTTTTCCAAAGTTTTTGTTTATGTTTAGCTTTATATACACAGTGCTTATGCTGCAGGCAGAGCTGTCATCCACATCAAATGCAGGATGTATTTTATCAGCTTGTTTTCCCTCATTTTGGAAGTAGTGTTTATCCCATTCCTTTTTTTATCCTTCTGATGAAACAACTCCACCATGGACTAGACTGCTTTCCAGTGCTGTTTGACAATTATATTGGACAGATTTTGATTATACTTTGTTAGTCAACAAGGATTATTTTCCCCAGGTCATAGAAAACCTTTGAGTTCGAGTACCCATATTACATGTGCATGCCACTGCACATTCTCCTGACTGAAAGAGCAGTTTTATCCAACATACTTTAAAACTTACAGCTTGCTGGTTTTCACCAAGTTCTTTATTTATGAGCTTTTGTGTCATAGGTACAAGACTTTTCCATTCCTTTAACTCCATCCAGAGGATAATTATTATTGAGTTAATGGCAAAATCTCATGTCAAGTTACAGCAGTGGTACTGTTTGAAACAACTGCAAACCAAGCCGTGCATGGTTGTCAGTACTGGCATTTCTTCTCTTTTAAAGCAGCAGTTCTGGAATCTGTGTCAGTGGACAGGACCATTCCTGAGAGCACCTCAGTGGTGGACACCGCAGAGCTGTCCCCGTGCAGGTCCCCTTCGACGCCGCGCCACCTCCGCTACCGGCAGCCGGGAGGTGAGAGCTGACGTGTCCTGGCTCTGACAGGCACTTTGCAGAGCTTAATCACTATACCTGTGATCTGTGCAGGACACTAGAAAGCAGTAATCATGTTTGAGTCATCCGGTTTGCTTGTATTTTTCTTGTTTCTCAGGTATTAAAAATAAAGAAGCCATTAAAATGTGAAGTGCGCCTGTTAAATTTGAGCAGCAATTATGAGCATGGAAGCATGTTGAGACTTCATTATGATTCAGTGTTCTGAAATAGCTCAAGCAGGATGTGCCCAAGTTCAAGACTAATATTGAATCCGTCCTGTTCTCACAGAACTCTCAAGGCTCTAACATATTTTTTTCAGCTGATGAGGGGACATATTTTGGGCACCATCTGTAATCATGAAACAGACAACACCCATTGTTGTCAATGAGGAGTGACTGTGTCTGTTTCTTTGTGTAATACCGAGCATTTACAGATGGTCTCACATGATTCATTCCAAAATTTGAAAAAGCTGCTCAGCTGAAGAGGAAAAAGAGAGCTGGAGCTCCTCACATAGTTCTCACGTGGCTCTTTGAAATCATTAGCAAGGCTGTGAGCTGTGTCCATGAAGACTTAAAATGCTGCCAGCTCCTGCAGGTGTTTCATACCAGGGACTTGAACAAAAGCAGAACAGAGTCTTCTCACCTGGGTAGTAAGTTACCAGGACACTCTAGATTTAAACCAACAGTAATTTTCTGTGATTGGACTAATTTGTGGCAAGAAAGCAAGATTTGGGAGCTGAAAACTGTGGACAGTGTCATATTATCTGAGTCCTAGACAATGTTCACAGCACTTTCTGTAGTGAAAGTTTGAAAAATCTGAAAACTCTGGTCATCCAGGGCAGTGACCAGGGAAAACGTGTGAATCTAGTTATCAGAAGATGGTGAATATGATGGTGAATAGAATATGCTTAGTTCTCTAATTTTTAATTTAGGTTAATTTTCTGACATTGTTTTTCTGTATGTCTCNTCCCCCCCCCCCCCCATTTGGTTGATATCTTGTTCCTCACCTTGGCAGTGTCTTTGGATTTTTTTCTCTAGCAACACTAATTATACCAGTGTGGAAACATAAACCATAAATATGGTTATGAAACTCCTATTGCCTTTCGCATAAAATCATCTGACAGCATTAATAAATACAATGTCCACAAAGCTACAAAGATGACTGAAGATTCTGAGCCTTGTTAGGGGTGGATAAAAGCTTGGCAGAGGTTAATTATTTCCCGTTCTCCCCTTTACAGTGCAGACTGCTGACAACAGCCACTACTCGGTGTCTCCTGCTTCTGCCTTTGCCATCGCCACAGCTGCAGCGGGGCACGGGAGCCCGCCAGGTGAGGGGTCTGCAGTGCACAGGCAGCTGACACAGCTTCCCTAGAGGTGGCCATTCCTCAGGAACACACCTCTGTGTTCTTGTGGGCAAATGGCCATGTGGAGCAACCTGGTCTAGTGTGTCCCTGCCCGTGGCAGGGCTAAACTGGATGTTTTTAAGGCCTTTTTCAACCCTATTGGTTGATTTCTTAATATTTTTAATCCAGCCTGTTGCTGAAATAGTAATATTTGACATGTATGTGATCTGCTAAGGATCCAGATAATATCTTTCTTGTTTGGAATTTTTTTTTAAAATTCGCTTATAATTTAAGATTTTATTTTTTTAAATGAGGTTTTCCGTGTCCAAAGGTGGTGTGCAGTTTTACTTACTGTATATTCCTAGGAAAGCTACTGCTGGCTGAAGACATTTAGTGCAACATAAGATATATAAGTTTTGACTGTGCTGCTTATCTTGCTGTGTACCCTCTGACATATTAATACCATTCACTAACAGGGCCCTCTCATAGGTCATGTTGCAAATAAACAACAATTTTTTAATGTCTACAAATTCAATTTCCCTTTGCCTTGGCATGCTCAAATCCAAAGTCCATTTTGATTACGTGTGACAAAGCACAATCCAGCTGTAAACTCACAGTTGCCTCTTTCCCACTGGAATGTCAAGAAACTGCTTTGAAGACCCCATTCTCAAAATCACACATGAAAATCTGTGTAAGACAGTAAATGATCCCCATGGATCTTAGTGGATTTTTGTATCCACTGTGTCTAGAGCTCTGGTCATTGATTGATGGGTAAGAGGACATCAGGAGAAAATAATTTCTGCATGAGCATGGATTACTACTCCTCCTAGTCTTGTGTACTTCCCATGATCTTTATTGTTAAAATCACTGCTTTTCAATATTCATAATACTGAAGTATGAGAGAAAATACAGTCTCCAATTATGCAGTCATTAGAAGGAACATCAAAGCTTGGGAATGTTGAAAGGCAAAACCAGCATTCCTAACATTTATAATTTGTTTTTCATGTTGCTGTTTAAGCAAGCGCTTCATTAAAGGTCATTCTCCCAAGTGATTCAAAAAACAGAAGGCTGTGCAAGAGATTTGATGAGAAAATGTGTGGTTTTGAGTCTGAGGAGAGTAAGTTAGAGTAATCCAGTGTCCACCTGTAATGAGTAGAAAAACTGAAGCTTACACAGCAGACCTTATACTCTGGAATCACCTGTTTTGTAACTTGGTGCAATCGTTCATGGTAAAGATAGTGCTAAACTTGCAGAGTCATGAAGTTCAAATTTGGATAAACCAAATTTTATTTATTTCCAAAGTGTGTATTATAATGATTGTGAGATTTTATTTTTTTTTAAAGAAAGCCTTTCTTCCCCCCAGTGGTTTCTGGTGTGGTTTGTTTGGTAGGGTGGACATGACCAGTCAGCGAATCAGTTCTGGGCAGTGAATGGCATTGGTGGGGATTTTTGTTTTCTGATCAGTCATTCCTTGTCTTCCCTGCTGCAGACACTGCAGCATGTGTCATTTACAGAACTCCTACGTGGAACATGAGTAGAGTGGCAGATGAAATCCAGTGTTGATTAATACAAAGTGATGCACACGAGGCAAAACTGTCTGAGCTCTACACCTGAAAGGATTGGCTCAGGACTGAGGATGAGAACAGGTCATTTTCTTAAATGGTCTTGGAACCAGAAAGGTAAAGAAAACATCAGGAATTGCACAGAAGGGAACAGGAAAGACTGTTATGGTACCACCATACAAATGCAGAATTTGCACAAATATTGAAGGGTATGTACAATCCTGACTGAAGTGAGAGAGTGAGAGCCAGAAAAGGCTGGGAGTTTGCAGTCAAGGATGAGGTGAGGTTTGAAATGACTTCTGTGCATGTGAAGTTCAGAGCAGAGAGGGCTGGAGAGTGGATGAGAACATTCTGTAAAAGGCTGCATGCCAGGGAAGGGTAGCAGTGGCAGTGGTGTGGGTAAAGGATTGGACTCAGTGCTCTAAGAGGTCCTATCCAGCCCTATCAGTTCTGTAATTCTGTGATTTCTGCCTTTTTTGGTGCAAGATGTAGGACACATCAGATGGTTTCCATGGGGCCAGGTTTCAGGATGAGCAGGAGTTTGTGACTCTTCAGCAATCAGTAGAAGCTCAGTGAGGTTCTGCTGAGAGACACTCCAAAGGGAGCAGACTCACATGGATTCCAGAGTGGAAAGCTACCTACAAGCAGGGGTCATTTGCAGTTACCAGACTGGCAGAGTAGAACAGGACCAGGAGCTGCAATCAGCTGGAGGTTGTGGGGGAATATTAGGAGGTACAAGTCAGCTGTGTGTTGTCTGTCCTCACTGTTCCCTGAAGCCTTCTGGCCATTTTGTGTTTTGATGTTGTTTTTAACATTTTATGTATTAGTTTATTTAGTTATTTGTTTGATTATGGGGATCTTTGGGGTTTACTGCTGGTTGTTCTATTCTGTATTATTTTGTTTTCCTGGGGTATGAAGCCTTAGCTCTTCTCCACTTCCCAGCTCCCAATTGTGACTGGATTGCCCTGAGACAAGCTGGGTAGCAGGGTAGTGAGCGCAGCAAGAGCCTGCTCACATACTCAGAACCAGCCATGAAGTACATGCAGTTACTTCTGTGGAGAGTTCTGGCCACAGCATGTCAGAACTGCTGTCCTGTGCAATGATAACTTTATAAGTTATATTTATATTATATTGATATATATATAATTCTACATATATAATATATATACATATATATTATTATATTAATAGTTACATAATATTAATATTTATATAATATTTATATACTTATATTTATATAAGTATGCAATGCCAGTTCTCACACGATGTACATTAGTTTTATCTCTCTTGAGATAAGCCCTGCCTGTGGTGGTCCGGAACTGTGGATGAAACCTTTCTCTGAATCAGGATGGTTCAGGTCCTCATGCTTTTCAGCAGGTGTTTTTTAACTTACTGATTTTATTGCTTTTGTTTCCACTTATTTTACGGTTAGCTGCTTTGAGGATGCCAAACTGTGCTGCTTTGCCTATTGTTTAATTAATCTGCTTGGTTAAATATTAATCTCTGCCTATCCTAAACATATTTTTTCTGTTGTTTTTGAGAAAACTTGCATCTTATTTGTTCACTTTATCAGCATGATAAAGGTAAAAAGAAACATGAAGTGAAACCACAGAAAGTTAGATAAGGGCACCCCAGGTGCGCAGCTTGGAAGCGGTATGGATAATAATATTCACAGTAGGGATGAATAGAGTAGGTTCTGTCTTTTACATGGCATTTCTCTTCTGAAGCATATGAAGGATGGCTCGTGGCTTGCTGCAGCTGAAGTACTCTCCCACCATTAATTGGCTGTTGCACACCTTATTCCTTTCCCAATCTACAAAAACAGAATAGCAATGCTAACAAATTCTAACATACAAATGGACTTCAGCAGTTTCTTCTCCCTCAGTTTATACACCTCTGTAAAACTGGCTTTTGATTTCTGCTTTAATCAATGACAAAATCCACTTTTGTTAGAAATTATTTAGATCTGCTCCCACATCGGCCTTATCATATGGAAAAGTCCCTACAAAACTGTGAGTCTCATCCTTGCAGGTATCCTGCTAATCCCTTGTTTTAGCTTTACCATGAATAGTCCTGGAGTAGAGCTGCAGCTGCAGGGAGCCCCATCTCCTTCAGAGTGAATTTCTCCCCACACCAAATCTGTCACACAGCCAGTGTCAAAACAACCAGTGAGACTGGAAATGTGGGAGAGGAGTCTCCTGCCAGAATACTCACCAATCACGTGTAGTCTTGCTGCAGAAATCCTACAGGTGTTGCAGCAGTTAAGCAACAGCATTATAATCTACACAGCACCCACACAAACCCTGGCACTAGATAAAAACAATTGACATGGGGAATTATTTCTTCCACCTGTGTCTTCTAGAACTTGTGAATTTCCCGGGTTTATTTTTGTACAATTTTTTGAAACGTGTTGTATTTTGTCCCACTCCTTAACGTTGTATTTACATCTCTTCTGCACAGAATCGGTGCACAGTGCCAGCATTAGAATATCATGCACTGATGTTAAAGAAATAACACCTTTTGATGTTCACTTACCAAAACTTTTCTCTCTGCAGGCCCTCATACTTGTTAGCACTCACAAAGTATGAAGGTGCTTTTTGTGACTTGAGGCGATTTCAGTTTTACTTGAAATCTCTGAACAGTTGTATGGATGAAGCCAAGTTAGCAAAATAATGCCATTTTAGTTATCAGCTAATAAAGTAAGAAGTACTTGCACAAGCATAGGAAACATACAGATTTCTTCTCTCCTGAGAATGTCTAACACAACTTGATGAAAAGTCGTTGCTTCCAAAATCAGTCATTTTAATTTGAAATGGTTCTACTGAACATGAGCCTTCAAGGAGATTGTTTTGACAAAAACTTGAATTCAAGATCTAAATTAATCTAGGGTATTTTTTCTTTAACATTTGTACCAGATAGGTTAGAAGAACTTTGAGAAGCTTATGTCTTCCTTAGCTCAAGCTGGAGGGTAAAGGTCTCCCCACAATGACAATTAATATTAGACAAGAAGCAAACACTTCCACCCAAACAAACGAGCTGTTCCCTAATGAATGCAGCAGCTTTGTTTCAACAGCTCTGTCACACAATTTTAGCAAGTGCATTGAATTTTCAGTGTGCCTCTAAGCTGCCTTCCTCCTCCTCCTCATCCTCCTCCAGCCTGCCAACCATGCTGCAGAGAAGGTCCCATCTCTCACCAGAACAAGGCGACATTATGGGACAGGATGGGAGTGGGATGGGAGCTGTGGTTGGCAGGAGGGCCTGGCTTCTTCAGTGCAAGCTTTTGTTTTGTAAAGCGCATGTGAGAGGCAGAGGGTGAGAAAGATGCAAGGAGAAAAAATGATTCTTTGGGGGAGTATCTCTGAGAAATAATGATCTACACATAGGAAAATCTGCCCTGGGCTACAAAGAAGGACAGATAGGTTTAATATCTCTAATTTTAGTGATTTAAAGGAGAAATTAAAATGACAGCTTGAAGCTGCTACACAAAAATGAATTGCATGTATATGACCCCTTTCAATTAACTGCCTGCACGCATCTCTGGTGCTTAATTACCTTTGGCTTGAGTTCCTTACCTCCTTCTCTTTTCACAAAGAAGAAATCTTAATCTAAATTGCCCTCAGTTTTAGGCTAGCAAAACTGATCTAACTAGACCATTTCTTGGCATCCTGTGGTTTTGCACAGCTCTCACAGTCTGCGTGCAGAAGCAGCCGGACCTTTCCAGCTGCAGGAGATTCTCACTGAAGTCAGTGCAAAACCTGCTCTGTTCATGTGCTGCAGGAAGCTAAATGCAAGTGGTACCAGGGCAGTTCAGTGCAGCTGGGCACTCAGCAGTCCCTCCTGGTGCTGCTGCCACGTGCTGCCTCTGGCTGTTCTGCTCTCTGGACAAGGCCTTTGTTACAGGCTCTGGGTTCTGGATTGATGGACCTGCCTGCGTGTCACTGTTTCTGGAGGGACCAAGCTCTGAGCTCTGTATAACTTTTAGCTTTGTAGTTATGGGCTACATTCCACTGATTTTTAGTGCATTAGCTGCATGCATTAGTGGAATGCATTAGTGCATGCATTAACCTGTGCATTAGTGGAAGGAGACATGTACAAAGGGAAGTGTGTAATGTTTTGCCTTGTAAATGCCTGATTTATTTTGAGCTGGCTGTTACTGTACTCTTGCCCACTGCCTGGGTTGATACATTGCAGGCCCTTCTAATACTTTCTGGGATGTAGAGCTGCCCAACCTCAATTTTAGGGCAGCTAAATGTGGTTGAAGATAAGCAGTGTAGAAACAGTTCTGTGGAAGTGTCAACTTCGGTAGCCACAGGAATGAGCATGGAAAGTTCTCCTCAGAGGTGCTGTAGGAGTTTGTCAGCTGTAGCATAGCCCAACTGCGACAGCAGCAGCAAATAGAAATGGACCTTTGTAAATTACAGCTGTGCTTTCCAGAATGACAAATCTCTAGAAAGCTATAAAAGCACTGAGATTGAACCAGATGAGTCCTGGGAGCTCTCAGTCTGACACACTTTAGCCCTGCTTGATTACTCTCACAATTTTAGAGGGATGAAAACTAGCTGTAAGTAGTAATTCACGTTTCATAAAGATCCACAGTGGGTCTTGTGTGGGTCTTTCCATTCTGATAAATCAGGCACAGCTTGATTAAGGCTGTTTATTTTAAAACATCAAAATTATCATGAGAAAGTTTCACAAAAGTTTTCATGGAGAGCTGCTTGGCTTATTTTGGGTTGTGACCAGCGTAGCTGTTCTGCAGTCATTTGAACAACTTGCCAGCTCCCAGTGTGACAATATTTTTGTTTTGTTTGTTCTGGCAGAAGCCCTAATTGGAGTAATGGAACGACAGAGCTCATGCCAAGTGATGGCAGGGAGCTCAAGCCCCGTGTGTGTTGGGAGGGACATGGTGGCTGCTCCTGCTGCTGCCAGGTGCACTCAGCCCTCAGCTCCGGGATGTGACTTGGAGGGCCAGCACAACACAGCCAGGCACTCCCAGAGGGATCCTGCTGGGCCCTGGGGTGGAAAACTGTGTACAATCACACGTGATGCTTCCAGCAGAGGCAGAATTTCCTGAGCTGTCACTGTCTCGCACACGCAGGTGTGGTTCTGCTTTCAAAGGTATCAGCCATCCTGTTCAGGGAGAATGTCCCTGATTCTGAGTGGAGAAATAGTAAAGTGGCATTACACCATTATGTTTCCTGAGATGGAGATTCTGGTGTACACAGATGAGTTAGTATGGGATTTGGCAAAGATTAGAAGTAAGTGAGGCTTTTAAGGGAAATGCTTTATTTTTTCCATCATGAGAGGACAAACAGGGAGAGATTTCCTTGCTGTGTTACGTGAAAGGCAAGCAAAGAATATCTGATGTGATTTTGAGCTGGATTCTACATTGTGTGGCTGCCTGGGTAATGCAGGCCTGTGCCGCGCCAAATGCCTCAAATTGCATCAGTGGCTGCTCTCTGACCTTTGGAAAGGTGTATATTTCTTCATGAATTTGTATAAAAGTATCCATCTCTGAAGCAAACCCAGAAAATGTGTATCATTTTGTAGTTGAATTTCAGTGTGCTTCCATAAACGATGCTGTTTACAATAGTAACTCTGCACTCCAGTAATTCTCTGGGCTATAACACCTCATGCCTCTACTGGGAAAGCTTTGTGGAACTTCCTCCTTCTGACTCCAGACATGAAAGAAAACAATTTTGATGGTGATATCCCAAGTAAAGATTAAGATGAGACTTTATTTAAGCAGTTGGTAGAAGACTCTGACTTTATCTGTTCTTCCTCAGGTCACGGGTTCTCATGTAAAACTCCAGGACTGAGTTAGGGGCACCTCATCTGCCATCAGAGAGAGAGGATTGCCATCAAATCCTGTCCTGCTTACCAATCCTGCTTGTGTTCCGACTCTCCCAGTGCCCCCCTTCTGCCAGGGATTTAACATGTTCAGTTCCCAGAAAACAAAGATGTAGGATCTGTTAGCTCCCCTGGCCTTTTACACAGGACAGCTGAGTCTTTTCCTTGTCATTTTTGCATGACTAATGGCTCTAGGCAGGAACTGGGGAAGCGAGCACTTGTTCCCTCTTGGGGACACATTTTAATGAGTTTCCCAGACCCAATTTCTGCAGATTCACAGAGATTTGAGAGGCACTGAGGCCTGCACACTGAACTTCCTTCGAGTTCCCATCTCAGTTAAAAAAGCCTCGTGTGGGAAACCCGCTCTGAGTTGCTCCACAGCTGACACTGTTCCCTGCTGAAAATGGTTGTGTGACAGAAAACCGCCAGTTTAGCCCTAGGCAGTGTCCCTTTCTGAGGCTGCAGGGCTGTCATGTGCTGCCCAGGGGTTGTTACTGTTATAAATGAGTTAGCCAAATCATAGTTATAAAAAGAATTTAATTATAAATAAATTATTTTTATAGTTATAATTTGGCTATCTCATTTATAACATCACCAAAACAGAGTGACCAGGGCTTTGCCTGACTTGGGCTCTCTGAGGGGATCGGGGGCTGCTGGCCAGGCCCTGGCTGGGGACAAATGGGATCCCTGCTCCAGGCTGCTCATTCACAAATTTTAACAAAAATTGTTGCTTTGCAGTTTTTGATACTTGGCTGAACAGTTGAATCTTATTTGCAGTCTTCTTAGACAATGGCTTGAAAATGAGAGTTTTGCTTCAAGTGATCCCTGCTCTGGGAGTTAAGAATAGGAGAAAATGAGGAATTTTTTTTTTCTTCCAGTTTAGCAGAAATTTAGGATCTCCTAAATTTCTTTTACTTTTACTTATGTATTCCTTTATTTTGAATTGATGCCTTACTCTAGTTTTTTGGAGGAGCTGGCCACTCAGGAAATAACTATTTTCACTGGACCTTTCCTGAGTGACAGAGCTGTGAAACATTTGTTCCCTGACCTGTTGCAATAAGTCCTAAGCAGCTTCAGTGGTGTGGGGAACGAAGTTTGGGGAGGATTTTTATGGCTTTTTTATTTAATTTCATTCCCCCTATGCCCAAGTATTGCATGCATAATTAATATTTGTTTCAGCTTCCATTATGACCCAGTCCTAAGTGGTCTGGAAGCTGCTTGTGGGATGGACATTTTGTTCAGAGATTTTTTGGTGACTGGTGTGCATCCTGCCAGCTTTTGTTTTTCATGAGAGTCAACACTCTGTTCACAGATGGTCTGAAAAATGATACATTTGGCTCCTTGCAGTTATTGCCTCCTTTCCATTTAACCTTTATTCCTATTGACATTATAAAAATATGAATAATCTCACAAACTACTTCCTTCAACTTTAATGAACTAAAGGTAGAATTTCCAAAAGCCATTTTATGTGATTTTCTCTTTTTATCTGTACATTGTCACAGCCTGTATTTTAACTTCTTTTTTGTGGTAGGCCACATTGAGCACTTTAAGCATCTGAAAGCTTCCTTTGAATAGTTCTTGAAAAGACTGTGAACATTATGCAATTCATATTGATGATAGAACAAGTTGGGAGTGTAGATGAGGTGTCATTAAGGAAATCAAGAGCTAGGGATCATTTGAAATGCAGGAAAACATCAATAGGTAAAAATTGCTTATCTCCTCCCAGAAAGATCAGAGCTGTAGCAGGAGCACAGACAAATGTATAAATTCAAAGAAATATCAGCTGCAGTGTTGCCATTCTTGTCACTGTTCACAGCAGACAATTCAAACATTACTGCAGTGAAAAAAAGAAGTCTAAGGAGTCCTAAGGATGTGCCAATATAATTGCTGAGGGTTGTTCAGAAAGGCTTTTCTTCTTTGTCAGTTGTTCCCTATAGTTTTTTATGTAAGTCATAGGGAAAAAAAATCTGCTGTCATATTGCACATTTGTCATGGCATTCAGAAACCTGAGAACACAATTGGCAGCAACAGCCTTTGAAATTCAGGATCTGCTCCTTCCTGCAGATACAGCTACAAACAAAGGCACAAGATTTGGGTGGTTTTTTTCCCAGGCTTCACCAGAAAAAGCGGGCTTGTGAATTTACCCATGGCTGCACGCACAAACACTTCTTGTGTGCAAACAGAAGTGATTTTGGAGATGTATACAAGTGGTTTTGGTTATGACATTAACCGCTTGTTGCTTCCCTTTGCTGGTGCAGAAAGAGGAAAAGGACAGGATGTTCTCATGTTGTTGCTGAGTTTTAGGTTACTAAAATGCACAGTATTTGGTTATTTTACTTTAAGATGAATTATTGAGTTTTAATAATAAATTGTGTAACTTGTGACGGCAATTATGTTTTCAGTGTTCAGCAGTTTTTAAAGATTTCTTTTTCAAGAGTGAGACTGATGTGCTTTCCTGAGAGAATATCTCTGTTAAAAAAACGAGAAATCTCAAGAGTGTGTGCTAATTATAGCAATAGCAGCAACCCTGTTTTTAAGGACTTTTGAAGGACAAATCTTGAAACTTGAATATTTTTTTGAGCTTAAAGAAATATATTCATTCTCTGTGATAATCATGTTTTAAGCATATAATCTCATAGATTCCAATAATTCTCAGAGCAACCTTAGTGTTATTATGAGGAGATAAAATACTATCCTAATCTTGAAAGAATTCTTTAGCCACCTACCTTTCTCTCCCATCCATTAAACTATAATTATTTTGCTGGACTGATGTATTTTTAGACTTCTGGATTTAGTCCAAGTTTACTGCATAATCTTGACACGACTGCTTTATCTCAATGCTGTGTTCTTTAAATTTCTCTGATAAGAAAAAGCCTTTCTAAATCAAGAGTCATTTAAAAATAGTTTACCAACCTTTCCCTTAAATATTTTGCAGAAATTAAATGCAGTCACTAGGTCTATATCTGTGTTACACTATTGTACATCAGCTGGTCCATGTGAATCCCTGGGATTTACCTTACTAAGACCATAATCTCTTGACTTGATTTGATAGTTAGATTGTATGTGTGGCAGAGGCTTTAGGCAGAAGAATCAAATACATACTTGGAATTATTTCTGACGTGGGTGGTTGCAACAGGGATTGTCAGTGGCATATTTCTTAGAACAAAATGATTTCTTATGTTCCAAGGAACAGTGAAAGTGAAATTAAATGCCTCAAATGTGTTGGACTCTGGATTGCTCCTGGCGCTTAATAGTCAGTTCTGATGCTGAATTAGTTTGTAACCCTTTGTGGAACAAACTCAAAGCTTGGCATAGTGAATGATTAAATATTCCTCTCTTATAAGCTGAGGTAGCCAAAAGACTGTTGCTAAATTACAGTTGGTGCTCTCAAGCCTCAGATTGCTCCTATAAAAACCCACACAATGGTTTGGGTTGGGAAAGAAGTCTAAGATAATTTGATTATAATTCGGGGGGGAAAAAAAGAAGCAAGCGCTGTATTATTGAGCAAATACTCTGTATTTTACACAGTGAATGGGATCTTATCACTTTCATCCTTCTTTTCCTCACAGTTCATATGGTTTCCATTTCCAGCTCTGCCATTCTTCTGCTGGCTAATGTATGACAGCCCAATATCATAAATAAAGAAATGGAGGAGGGCAGGATCACTGGCAGTTTAGATTTCTTACCAGCACTGAAGTACTCAGTGTTTCTGTAAAAATGTGTGACACCCATTTACTTGCTTGGGAATGTATGACCAGTAAGGATGGCAATCTATCAACACTCATCCAGACTTCTTTAGGTATGTCAAGGTACAAAAAATATATAATCCCTTTTTGAGGGCTCCTTGTGCATTGGGGAGCCTTTTTTTGTGTGTGCTGTGTGTATTGGAGAGGCTTTTCCAGTTTTCATCTGTGGATGAAAAGTGCTGTGCCCCGCGGCTGGGGTTTGTATTTGTTCTTTATGCAGGTGAGAAAGCAGCTCTGGTGTTTGCTAAGGTGTCAGGATCCAAGCCAGGCTGAGGCTGGCCTACAGCTCTGGGGTGTACCCATCACTTTTGATTATTTATCATGTGCCTGGTGGACTCTGAACGTTCTCCTTCCACATCCCTGGGACTCTGTGGGGCTTGCTGGGATCTCCCCAAAGTCTGGAGGGCGATTTTCTCCTGTTGCTCGGTGCTACCACAGCTTCAGTGTGAGACCCCAGGGTAGGTCATTGAAACTGGCACAGCAAATCAGCCTCTGAAATGGAGCTTTTTGCTGAGGAAGACACCAGAAGCCTCATGACTCTCAACAACTTGCACCAGTTCTTGTGAAAGATTTCTCTTTGTGTAGATAAACCCTTAAAAGTGAGTATTATTATTATTATTATACTATCAAAACTCTGGACAAGTTAATTACTATGGTCAGGAATCATGTGCTGTTTTATTAATCTCAGACTAATATTAGAATGGTTTGGTTTGGAAGGAACCCTAATGTTCCTCCTTCTTCCAGCCCCCTGCCATGGGCTGGGACACCTATTGGATGCAGAAATGCTGTAAGTGGAGTAAGAGTTTTTGACATCCTAAATGAAATAGAAAATAAAATGTGCATGTTTAATTTTTTTAAAGTACATGGTGGAGAATTTACCATGATACAAACGTTCCTCTGCGGTGAGGTGGATTTTAAAGGTTCAATACTGTAATTTATCTCTCTATCCAGCACACACTTTTTTTAATCTTTGGTGATAGTGGAAGCTATAAAAGAATTAGCTTTTTAATAAAGTGTTTAATGTGGAGATTTATGTCTATTTAGCACCTATATTTTTAATCTCTGGTAACAGAGTAAGATATAAAAATACCAGGTTTTTATTGAAGTACACAAAAGAAAATGTGAAGGTGAGACTGGATTTTTTGCACAACACAATCTGAAGACAGGTACATGAACAGAGTGATTAAATAATATTGAAAGAAGTAATTCAGTGAAACTAGCAATGCTGTCAGGTTAACTTTGTGTTTGACAGTCTGTGGTAAAAGTTCTGCATCACCATTATGTGCAGATACTATTTGTGGAACCAGCACATATTAATTTCAACAGATAATGGTGAAAAACATTACTTGAAAGTAGCACTCACTGAGGCAGCTGCCCACTTAGATGATTAATAATTAGAAATACTGCTGGTATTTCTAATGTGGAAAGATTGCTTCCTTCAGGAGAGGAACAGATACTTACCATGGAGAGTTCCAGGTTGTTTTACCATCAGGTCTGGATGTGGGCAGGTCCATCCAGAATCCAAATTAAATTATTTGTCATTGCCAGTGTGCACATCCAGGTTTGTAGAGGTGTGGAGGGAGTTGGGGGCTCAGCCTGGAGGCTTGGGGGGACCTTCTGGCTCTGCACAGCTCCGTGACAGGAGGGGAGAGATGTGCTCACCTCAGTTCTTCTCTCACACAAATGGTGATCTCCATTTATTGGTTCAACACACCAACATTAAGTACAGAGAACGTGGGTCTGGGTGAATGTGTTGCTCATTCTCTGCAAAAAGCTAATTACTGCTTAAAAATTGATAAAATCTGAGGACCATACGGGTTTGCTGAAGTGATCTCTGGAGGCTTTAATTTTTTCCTTCCCTCTTTTTATTTTTTTTTGTAGCTTGCTGAAAATTGTCTCTGTAGGCTTCTCTCTCTTTTCCTCGCAGCTTACTGAACTTCCTTTCCTTCATGTTACCTTGGTAAAGACTTTGCTGCCTTAATATATAATTTTCATTGTGACTTTCATTGCTGCAATTAAGTGGCTAATTGAACAGTTTATAATGTCTGTTCCTAATTGCTTCTGCAATAGGTTAACTGTGAAAGGCATAGAAAATTAACACACAAAATGTTGCCTATGTTACTTTTTGCTGAGAAAAGCCTCAGAGATTTTCTTTATTTTTCTCTTTATGGGCAAATGAAACTGCTTAAAATGCTTCAATATTAAACTTTCTTTGATATTGAATCTTAGATGCCATCTACAGTGTAATATGACATAGTTTAAAAATGCCCATGAAATGTAAGTGTAGGTAGAAAATACATTTGAGGGTTGGGGTCTAACCTGCAATAAAAGATGTGAGACTGCAGTTAAACACTTCCTGTCTTGCTTATCCTGGCAAAAATACAGAGCAGCAATTGGGACTTTCTGGATTGTCTATTGCAAGAATAGAGCAAAACTAATTCAAGGCTCTAGAAAACCCTCCAATGGGTTTATCACAGAAAAAATAGAAGTTTAATCTGCCTGTGCTATTTATAATAAAACATGGGCTTTGGAGCAGCTTTTATGCCAAGAAAATAGTAAAGTGCTGGTCATATGGGAGAGTGTTCCCAGCTGTTCCTGGACTCTGCATTGAGTGGAATGGAGAGCAGCACAGTGCAAGAGCAGATCTGACAGAAAAACACAGGTTTCTCAAGTCTATCCTCACAGTTTTTAAAAAGACATTCAGGTGTTTAGTGTAGCGGTTTCATTATTATTAAAATAATAACATAATCATAATTTTTGCACACGTATTTTATTTTTGGTAAAGCTACAGCTGAATGAAAAGAGGAGCAGTAATATAGATGTAGGAAGGTTCTTTTTGTTACTAAAACTGTTTCTTTATAAGTAAATATTGCTGATTAAGAAAAAAGGAAAAAAAAAAAGTTGTCCATAAAGGATGAGTGCGGAAATGCTGCATCTGGAAAATCTTGGTTTTTAAGGCAGTAGTCTATAAATATGTTTTCCCTGTATCTTCCTATTTTCTTGTCATCCTAATGGTAAAAAAAACCCAAACATATTTGAAGCATTGATTAGTAGAGGCTGCGCCATACTGCTGTTGTGAAGGAAGATTTCTCACTCTGACCTTTTTCTCCTCTGTATTTATTCTCCTATCCTTGTTCTTTACTGGTTTTGAAATTTATCTGTTTCCCTTTTCTAGATCATACTGAATTTCAAATCTGCTTGATTACAGGCCTGGTTTTGGTTTTGTCCTTCTCCTTGCTGTAAATGTCTTCCACACTGAATCTTCTTTGTTTTCAGGGGTTTTAAAATTCACTTTATTTCTTGATACACTTTATTTTATTTCTTCCATGCTGAAGGGAGGCCTTGAAGTTTAATTGCACAGACAATTATTCTTCACCTTTATCAGGCTGAGTGCTGAAGCCAGGAGGTGTCTGTGTTGTGCTGGGCAGAATTTCTTTGGTCCAGACGTTCATATTTCACCAGCTGTCAGCGCCTTTCCTTTTATTGCACAGAAATACCATATAAGCCTTCAGTTTACCCAAGTCACCTCTGTTGTATTTTAATTCATTTTTTGTCCTTATTTTGGATTTTGCCCTCCCCAGTGACCCCAGCAATGGGTTTGTTGTGTTTGGCAGGGTTCAACAACTCGGAGCGCACGTGCGACAAGGAGTTCATCATCCGCCGCGCTGCCACCAACCGCGTCCTCAACGTCCTGCGCCACTGGGTCTCCAAACACTCACAGGTACCCCCTCCAACATGGGGACCAGCACTGCACCCTGCTCCTGCCACAGGCAGCCTGGCCCAGCTGCCCTGCCTGTGCTAAAACACTCGTGTTTCCGTGCACAAGTTGAGTCATTTATTTGTTTGTGCTGATTTGGAACCACGTCCGTGGGCCTGGCAGGAAGGTGGGTCCGGTTCATGATGGCAAAGTGGTGTTGGCAGGGGAGGGAGGGGAAGAAATCTGAGTGGTTTGTGCAGTATCATGGATGAAAGTGTCCTTTGGGCCAACAGGTGGAAAATGTGCTGGGAGAATTTGACATGGATGCAGAGGAGTATTGGAAATAGGGAGGGAAAGTTCTGGGAAGGGAAATTCAGGGAAGGGAGAAAAATTAGAGAAAAATAGAAGTGGAGGGAAGGATGGGAGGAAGGACAGGAAGAAGGGATGGAA